>JASBQM010398692.1:0-11787 GCA_030264895.1 Desmognathus auriculatus
TCTCAAAGCAGTTATGTGCTGTCTTAATTTTATGTCTAGTGTAACTCCCATTGGCACCGATGCGAGTTGCACCAGACATAAAAGTTAAGACACACTTGACTGCTTTGTGGATCAGCCCCTTAGCCTTTTCTAAACCTTTTTCGGTGATATTTCGTTTATAATAAATGCAATCTTCTTGTAATTTATTCCTATTCTGCTGAGTATTTTTACAGAGCTTACTGCATAGTCTCTAAGAGTACGCATCTTCTTTAAAGGACCTGTCTGGTGAAAAAAAACTCTCCTAATTATTTGTAGTGCATTTCTAAGTACTCAGTTCGCACTTTAAAATGGATTTTTTCTTAAAGGAAATGTTTCTTTCGTTTTGCTCATTCTGTATTGTAAAAATACAGTTTGGGAAAATTTGCATTCTGTTTTTTAGTGAGCCAGCTTTTTTCTAAGTGCAGACGGGCAGTCACTCTGCTAGTGAGTTGCTTATCAATAGGGTAATAAACTGATTAGCTTTCTGGCTTTCATCAGATAAACTAGATGACTTTGCGTTTTGAGGGCAAGCATCTCTCACAGCCCTTCCTCAGACATCTATTTCAAGGAAGTCGAGGGGGGCCATAAAACCCCATTTGGTGGCAGTCACCACGTTTACATACAGTTTGGTTGGCAAGCCTGCTGAAGTGCAGTGAAGTACTGTGTGGAGGCAATGTTCACATCAGGTCATGCATGCTAAAAGCACGCCTGACTTTTGCTTTAAGAAAATATACATTTTTTGAAGTGCTAATTGAGTACGTTAAATGTAGTAAAAAAAAATTAGGAGTGATTTTAGCACTGGACTGTTCCTATAATCATGTCATTTTCCAGGTAATTATTTCATCACTAATATGGTTAGGCACTTCTCTTCTTGTTTATTGAAGGTTTTATATTGCATTTGATTGGACATTATTAACCATATGTTAGCAAGCCATGTTTACTTATTTTTTTATTTTATTTTTTTTAAAAAGAATTGTCTTTATTTAGCATTTTATAGCCATAACAAGACAGTAAGTACATAATCAGAACGAAAACTATAAAATATCACCAGAAATTCCAGTTCTTCAACTTAAACATCAATTTTAAAAATATAAAATATATAGATTCTAATTATCTCAGAATACTCTGTTTCTCTCATCATTTGTATCATATCATGTTTACTTATTTAATTATCATAAGTATTTCACATCAATGTAATGACATTTTTCCAAAGAGACTGCCATTTGTTGGCCATGTGCTGCTGGAAATATTAACCGCTGTGGACCAAAACGTCAATTCATAAAATGCCAAAAGACAAAAATATTTCTGATTTATTTGTAGCATTCACAGCCCTGAAAAAACGCCCTGCCCCATTAGGGTGGCTGCACACCCTAAGCCTTAGAGGTGAACTGCAGAGATAGACTCATTTGTTAGTACAGTAATCCATCTCTCTCTGCTTTCCCTTGTTACTCATCTTAGACATGAGTTAAGGGCACACAAAACATAACTATCCTTCATTCAGGAAAATGCATAAAAGAAGACTTTTAGCCCTTAAAGGGGCACTCCCCCTGAACAATATACTTGCATTCTATTTATTGTAGCACCAGAGACATGCCAGTTGTGCAGTTTGCATGACAGTGCATGTCTCTGGGCAGAGATAAACTAATTTAAAGTGTGCAGCTTTTCCACTCCCCCTGAAATTCTGACAGTCTAAAGAAGCTGATATGTAGTATTGTGAGTGTGTCACAGAGCCAAATGCGGTGCCATGTAGTTCAGTGAAGCCCTCTGTAAGAGCACACATTCCTTAGGACCATCCAGCAGACAGTAAATAAACCTGTCACCAATTTTTTTTTCTTAGCCCCCTCCCTCCCCCCTGCCCTTGTAACAATGCTTGCTTCATGTCCTATCTGCAGAAAGCCTGTAGACTAATTGTTTAATTGCTCCAGTTACCCAGTAACACAGTATCAGAGTTTCTGACCAGATTTTTTTCTCAGAGAAGCTCTCTGGCTCAGGGGGTGTTGCAGAACAGTAGGGAAATTGTGCAAAACTGTACTTTAAATAAAATTACCAGAAAAACGAAAGAAACATTTGCGTTAATGAAATATGCATTTTAAAGTAGGAATTGTGTTCTTTAAAGGGACAGCTCAATCCACCACTTTTATTTTTTCTTTGAAGTATTTTTAGTCGCCTGAATGCAATTCTCCTTGCGTTTTGTTTTAAAGTTGTTTAATAATACAGGTTTTCAGTGCCTGATTGCCTTCCCTGGTTGCATCCATTTTGTGGTATAACTGATTGTTTACCCAATCCATTTGGTGCGAGCTACATTATTTTTCTTTTTATCCACTGTACTCTGCAGAAGATAAAAAGAATAACAATGTAGCTTGCGCCACAGGGATTGTCACCGCACAAAATAGATGCAGCCAGGAAAGAAAATCAATCGCCAAAATTCTGTATTATTAAACAGATATAAAACTAAAAATGAGTGGAATTGCATTCCACTCATTCCACTGCAGAACACTTAAAAGACAAAAGAAAAGTGGTGGGCTGAACTGTGCCTTTTTAGTATGCATTAAAAAAATAGCAGTGATATGGCCCCTTTACTGTTCATTTAAGAGGCATCCATGGATCAATGAATTTCCCTACAGACTGGATGCCACACAATTTGTTGGTTGACATCCTTAGGGAACTTTGATCACCCAGAGATGATCCCTGGCCTCTTTGCAGGAAGACGAAAACCTGCCTTTTTCCAAACCAAAGAGCTCATTCCCAGACTTTTGCTGTGAAAGAATCTTATAAAAAGACTACAATATCTTCCATATCAAGCATACCTAGGAGTCCAATTCTTGCCTCATCCAGGCCCTGATTGATCACATTTTCGCTTACTGTTGCCACTTTAATGTTGTTGCATTTAATACTGCGCCTACTTGGTATAAGATTGAACCTGGGAACAGGTGCGCAACTAATTTCAAGTGAATTCTTGCCAAGCAAGAATTCAGCCTCCAGCATGCAGTGATCGCTGCCCTAATTTGGGCCTATTTTGATGTTCTTTGTCCTTCTCCACAGGAAAGAACTAACAAAAATATAATCTATAATTCAGCTATGCCCATTACCAATAAATGTATGGCGTGCTGGCCTTTCTGATTCAAACATTACATTCAAAGAGCAAAGTGAAAATTTTTCCAGGAATTCAGCTAGTCTTACAGACTCCCTGGTACTTCTGCAGGCATTGCCTTCATAATCCGGAATATGACAAACTTCATTTATTTCTGAATCAAGTGAGTTTTGTTTCTCTTTACGCAACTTTATATTAAAATCCACGCCTAACAAAATAAATTCTTCCCTGGAATCATCAATAAAGGGGTCCATGGCTAAAGAGTTAAGTAGCCCCTGTAATTCATATAAAATAGCTTCTGATTCATTCATCCATGTGTGTATGTACACATTTATTATAATAATAATAATAATAACTAATTTCTTATATATAGCGCTACACACCCATAGGTCTCAGAGCGCTGATAACAGATGACATTATTACCCCACAGTGTGGTACTCAAAATCTTATTCAAGTCTAATAATCTGAGTACAAGAAGGGCGGGAGAGTTTGTAGGGATTTCCTCAATCTGTCACAGACTAAAAACATCAGATCCCACGAACTGTTTTGTGGATCGGGCTCATACATGCTACAAAAGCAAGGCCTCCGAGGACACTGCACTAGTCGGGACCAGGGAGAAAAGGTGCAAAGACAAATAAAAATCTAAGGGGCTGATGCACAAAGCAGTTAAGTGTTATCTTAATTTTATGTCTGGTGTAATTCCCATTGTTGCCAATCGGAGTTACACCAGACATAAACGTCTGCATGCACGTAACAGTTTTGTTGATAGCCCCTATATTATTATACACACACAAGTTAACACATATCCCACCCGCCCCACAACCACAGCCCAGCCAGCAAAGGAATTGTCATGCTGGCCTCACCTTTGCTGGCTGGCCTGAGGGGGCGCCCTCTAAATGGCCATGAAACGTAAAGAAGGTGGCAAGGCAGGTAGTAAACAGCTGATAGGGGTGGACAGCTGCAGAGACAACAACTGCGGAGCTTGATTAAGCAGCATTTTTTTAAATGGCCTCTTGCAGACGGATTCTGCAATAACGCTGTAGGCTGGAGGGGCCGGTTGTATGAACGTTGGCAAGATATTTATATATATTTTTTTTTTATAAAACCCCAATCTGAAATGGAAGTTTCCTATTGGTCGAAATTGGGTCATGTGCCCTCACACAATTTCCACTATGTTACAGTCAAATGGTACAAATGGTAAATAATTTCTACACTGAGTTGAGATGTCATGATAGACAACTTTAACATCAGCTGCCAAGGACAGACTAAAGCAGCAACTTAACCAATCAGATGAAGCAATGGACACTAACCACAGTGTTTAGTTTTGTTGTTCTGTCTTTAATTCTACAATAAAAAAGCAATGGACCTTTCACTTCATGCAGTACATGAAATACTCAACATGAAATGGAAGTTATGGGGTTTCACAAATGAAATATTGTCTGCACTTTCTGTGTCTATGGAATATTATTCAGCCCCTGGGGAGGTTAATTTTCCCTCCAACAATGATATTGCCCTCAGCCAGGCTATATCATTACTGTCAGGAAGATTGACCTCCGTCAGGGCACTAAAATCCCATATACATTTCAAGTGCAGTCAATATTTATATAGTTGAATAGCATAACTACACTGTAACTTAAGGTAGAATAGTAAATGAGTATACTTTACTTTATGGTGGAATACTACTGTTGAAGGGAAAAAATAGAAAAAAACTTTGGTTTAAGTCAGGGCATATAATTGACTTAAGATAACGTGCCTAAACCCAGGAAATAACATTTATGAAGTCTAGCATTTCACTGTTACTCTAAACTCTATTACTCTATTAATCTAAACTCCATAACTCTAAAGACCATTACTCTAAAATAACACTCCCGAACCAAGCAAACATTACTCATATCATACCTCTTTGGTTATAGAGGTGCAGATAAATAGTGACATGATACAAGTGATGTTTGCTTGTCTCAGTTGGCGTGTAACGGTTTTCAGATCCACTCTAGTGTACTGACTCCCAAACAACTGGAACAGTATTTCAAATACACATTTGGACAGATGCGTTACCAGTTACTAGTGTAAACCTACTACTTTTTAATGAATGTATTGCAGAAATTCAGTAAATATAAAAGTATAAATTAGTACATGCTTGTTTAAATATTATATTGTTATTTAATGCTTCTTTAAAATTCTCTATTTCAGAAAGCACAATGTTTTAGACACCTCTGTATTAAATATTAATATATTTTGTTTGACTGCCACTTTTTCTTTTAGATGCCTCGAAAGGCAGCAATTGATCATCATATCATAAAGGAAGTGTTGAAATCTTATCCTGGTATTTTTACCAGTGATGGAGAGTTAAAATTTGCCTCTGATCCTGTTTGGAGAGAAGTATGTACACACACTTCTTTCCAGAAGAAAACATCTGAGTGTGAGGAAACAACATCAGTTCATTATATGGTTAAGCCAAAACAGATTCATGATTATGTATTTCAAGATAGACATGACCTGCAGACATTCCTGCGCCAGGAGTTCGGCATTTCCTCGTCGCTATTAAAGGCAGATGAAACAGATGAATGTCTGTCCTCTGACTCAAGCTCTACAAATGAAGAAACAGTAGACAGCAGCTATATGCAGTCAGAAAGTAATCAACCAACGCAGTCATGGCAGATATTTTTACCCTATGAGCAATATTTACAGATAAAGCCTAGTACAGTCATGTATAAGGAAGGTAACTGTAAGAAAAGACGGAAGGTGCTCAGAAGAACCAAATGGACTTCTATTGTCTCAGATGCACTTTATAAACAACATGGAATTCCCTGTGCATTATCTTTCAAGAGGAATAAAGTTCGTATCAGTGATGACCAGACTACTAGATTCATAAGTGCAGTTGGTCACTGCATAGCCTGCAGTGCATCGGTGTATGTGACTGCAGAACAGGAACCTGACCCTGGAAACCCCTTAATACTCCATGTAAGAGCACCTGATACAAGAGACATAACACATAGTAAGAAAACACAGTTAAGAGGAGAGAAGAGAAGCGAAATTGGTAAGGAAATGTTAAAAACATTACCTTCTAACTGGAGACGTGAAAAACTTGATAATGAAATTACTTTTGGGGAGAAAGAGCCACCCACTGTTCCATCGTTGAGAACATGTCAGGTTATCAGGCAGGAAGCAATGGACAGGCAGTTTGGCACACCTAAGCTGAAAGATCCAGTCTTGACACTTGTAGAAATGAAGCATAGCCAGATGTACATTGCAGACATTCATACTATCGCATATGATCGTTTTTTTGTGCATTATTGGTCAAAGGAACAAACCTACATTTATAAACAATATTGTGCCCAACACAATTTTCCCAAGATAGAAGTGGATGCAACAGGGAGTTTGGTGCTAAAGTTGAAGAGAGAGAATGGGTTATCTGCTCATATTTTTTTATATGAGATTGTGATCCATACAGATAATATGCAAATATGTGTGTCCCAAATGTTGAGTGAATCTCAGGATATTCCTACTATATCATTTTGGTTGGGAAAATGGCTCAAGGATGTACAAAAAATGCCTGCGGAATGTGTCTGTGATTTTTCCTTTGCCTTACTAGGTGCATTATCCCGCGCACTAAATGATTGTAGCCTTGTCAGTTATCTTAAAACTTGTATGTCCATCCTACTTGGTTTAAGCACTGATAAACCAGTATGCTACATTAGGGTAGATGTTGCCCATTTAATTAAAACTGTTTGTCGGTGGAAGTGCTATCCAAAGCAAGCTAAGCTTGTGAGGAAATTCTTCATTCGATGCGTAGGGCTTATGATCAAATGTGCATCACTTGACATGCTAAAACACCTTCTGCTTCGTACACTAATTCTTGCTGGTTCTGAAACAACAGGTAATACGACATCAGGTGAAACATCACAATGTGAAAAATCCAAGTTGTATCTTTGCCATTGCATAGAGACTGGAGATTTAGGTAACATTGATGATAATTTTGAGGATCCTGATGATGTCGAAACAAACATAGAAGAAGAACAAACACATTCTCCTACACAACTGAATGAGTGGGTATTTAGCATTGTGCATGAATCAGAAGAAATTGGCAGAGAAAAGGGCGATGAGCCAAACCCTTATTTTTGCCCAAATTTTCTACCTAAACTTATTCATCTGATGAAGTATTTTCCCATCTGGACAGCTGTAATGCAACCTGTATTTAAATCTCCAAACACAACAGCTTCTTCGGCTTCAGTTGAGGGTGAATTTGGCAAACTGAAAAATGCTATACTTCAGCACAACCCAAAGCCAATGAGAGTTGACAAATTTGTTGCATGTCATTTAAAAGTTCTCAAAGGGAGCACTAAGATAGCAGCAGCTGCACAGATTCCTCCAACAAAGAATTCCAAAATCAAACAGGAGGATTCTGGCATGAGGACGTACGTACCAGAACAGTCATTTACAAAAGAAGTAAAGGCCATTTCTGAAAAAGAACCAGATGTTAACCTGCAGTCACAGCACTTACAAGTTATTCCTCAGGCACTGAAAGGATCTTTTCATGAAAAAAGTACATCAGAAGCAGAGAACATAGAAGAGAATATGATGGAGCTTCAAGAAGAAGAGTATTGGCGTGGAAAAAACAAAAGTCTGCCTCAAACTGAACATAATGTTGTACAATGTAACCCACCATCACTAAATTTGAAGGACTCGCTGAAAAGGCCTTTCAAGAAAAGACAAACATATTTAAAGCCATATCCTGAAATTTGTCAAACTATGGAAAACCTACATCCAAAGAAAAGAGTAGGTGTCATTCGAAATGGAAGCTGCTTGAATCCCATCAGAATAGGCAGTGAGATCTACAGGGTAACTAACACATGTCCATTTGATGCACTTCTACAAAGTATGGCATGCCTGTATGTTGATTATGAACCCTACAGAGATTTCATTGACAATTCATCAAACGCCTTTTTAAATTTAGTTCAATGTTTTGTTAAGTGTGGTCCCACAATGCATATATATCGAAAGAGAGCTAAAATGCTTCTGGAGTCTGCCCAATGTGTTAAACTTCCAGGTGGAATCATTGTTGTAAATGCTGAAGATTACATTGGTAATACCATACAGACATTTCTGAACGATATTCCCAGTTTGATTGAAACATTTCAGTGTCAAAATGTAGCATGTAAAAATAACCGTGAAAGATATGGCATATTTTGGCCAATTAACACAAACAATCTTAAAAGTGGTTTTCAGTTTGCTTTGAATAGTTCAGCTAAGGTCATGACTAGAACATGTTCATCAGACTGTAAGCTGCTTACTACAGTCCTCAGTAAACCTGGGCCGCACCTTATTCTTGAGCCACGAGTTGGTTTGCCTTCCACTCAGCAATGCCTCACAGACTTTCCTGATAAAGTCACAGTATCTGATATTGTATATGCATTAGGTGCAGTTATAATGCATGTTCAAGGAAGCCACTACGTCACCTACTGTGGAAGAAAAAACAATGTGTGGGAAATATATAATGATTTGGAACTTTCTGTATAAACCATAGATGCTAGTAAAGTAAGTGTGCTGGCAGAGGTTGTGATATATGTTAAATTGTAGATGACCCTATCGCAGTGATTGTACATGCAAGTTTTAGATCCTACATGTGTTTCTGAGAAAAGACTAGATAAACCAAATACTATACATAAAAGTCTCCTTACAGATTGTTAGCCAGATTTGGGGTCAGGATCTGAACACCACCAATTAATTGCATTCTGTTTAATCCCTGCCATAATGTAGGCAAACATTAGATTGTAAATTGTTGCATGTAATCAGATATTTATACCATAAACATATGAGTAGCTTCCTTCATAGACTGAAAGCCAGCTTTACAGCCAGAACTACAGCAGTAATAAAAAGCCTGTGGCTAAAAAATCTTCTGTTAAAATATACTCCTTGTTATCAAGTAACTGCTTATATGTCCTGCTCTGCTGCTGTACCTTTATATATAATTATACAGTAATGTGCAATAAATACAATTTTAAGAAGTCTATTTTTGTATGCTTGTTCTCATAACTTAGTAATGGTATATGAAAGCATATGTTTATGAGGCTTATTTTACGCGCACATTTTTGCCACACAGAAAGGACAGTCAAAGAATGTAAAAAAAGAGCAAAAGCTGGAGGTTTACTTAGAAAAACAAGGAAGGAACTGTGCTTATTTTTCTGTCTGGCGTAATTCCCTTTGCTGTCAATGCGAGTAACATCAGACATAAAAATAAATGCATGTAACTGCTTTGTACATCAGCCCCTTAGTCTTTATTTTTCAAGCAATACCATTTCATTATAAATATCTAAGGGCTGATCCACAAAGCAGTTACATGCTATCTTAATTTTACGTCTTGTGTAACTCCCATTGACACACAAACTACCTGATTCACAAAACCTTTTCAACAGCAATAATGAACAGCTTAAAGGGACAGTTCAGTCAACCAGTTTTATTTATTTATTTTACGTGTTAGTCGCCTGAATGCAATTCTCCTTGTTTTTTTTAAAGCTGTTTAATAATACAGGTTTTCAGTGCTTGATTTCCTTCCCTGGCTGCATCCATTTTGTGGTATGACTGATTGTTTACACAATCCCTTTGGCGCAAGCTACATTGTTTTTCTTTTTATCCACTGTACTCTGCATAAGATAACAAGAATAACAATGTAGCTTGCGCCATTGGGATTGTCACAGCAGAAAAAGGATGCAGCCAGGGAAGAAAATCAATCACCGAAATCCTATATTATTAAACAACAATGAAACTCAAAATGAGTGGAATTGGGAGTTAAGCATAAAGGGCTTGAACCACGGAATAGTTATGCAGGTCTTAAGATTTTCCTCTGGTGTAACTCCCATTCATTTTAATGGGAGTTACACCAGATGCAAATTTTATGACATGTGCAACTCTTTTGTGGATCACGGCCAGAGAACATAGCATAACATAACACAAAGGACTTGATTGACAAAATATTTACACCATCAGTAATTTAGTTTGACTGCAACTCCCTTCCACGTCAATGGGAGTTACACACAAAGGACCGTATTTTCAAAACATTTAATTACACCACTCTTAACGTATGCTTTGACTAACTCCCATTGCCTTCAATGGGACTTACACATAAGAAACCAGATTGACAAAAGATTTACAGTACCAGTAACTTACAGCTTGACTATAACTGCCATTCACTTCAATGGGTGTTGCACACAAATGACTTGATTCATAAAATATTTCTAACACCAGTAACTTGCATGATATCACCCCCTAAATGTGTGCCTCTAGTCCAGCCTCACATGTCCACAAACCCCCACACTGTCTCCCCTTTAGTCCCTGGCCCATGCACCCCACCCCTCCAATAAAGCAATTTTAATTGGCAGCACTTCTCCAACCCTCTGCCTCTTTGCATCCATTCCTAACACACCCTGTGAGATTAAATGGCAGCATGATGTCTCCCCTCTGCATCCCTTGCCCCAGGGTGGCAGACAGGACTGCCTCCTTTACTGTTGGCATGCTTTTGACTTACAAATGGCTTTTCCTCTGAACTTTGCTAAGAATGCCTCAAGCTCTCTGGCTCTTGCAGGGTCTGACATGCAATTGTGCTCCCCCCCTACTGCTCTAGTGTCCTTGACACTCTTTTGTTATTCTGATTACTAGCACTCCCAATTGTGGGCAGAGCCCTTGCAAGGTTTCCAAAACAGTTTGCATCCATCCTAGGGCATGTCTGAGTTCATGAAATGAAATTCAAAAAGGCCTTTTATCGCTCTTATTTGTGTGTGGTTGTGTACAATATCTAAGCAGTGCATTTTGCACTAAACTCTTACAGCTTAGCAGAATTAATGACATGAGAAAAATCACCTGTGTCGCTCTGTGCTTTTTTGTGCGTATTTATTTTGCTTCCGAATCATTAAACCTTTACAGAAGCAACAATTTACACTTTGATTCCAACTTCCATTTAATTTAAGGAGAGTTACACTCAAAGTGTAACTTGCCTCTGTTGTAAAAGCTTTGTAAACACGGATTGTTTCATGGAGCTTCAACTAAAGATTAACATAACTCTTGCTGTAAATGTCCTTCTTTGGAGTTTGACTGTAACTCCCATTCCCTTAAATGGGAGCTGCACACAAAGGACCTGATTCAGAAAGCACTTACACCACCAGTAAATTTCACCTTTAGTGTAACTCCCATTGGCTTCAATGGGAGTTGCACACAAAGAACCTGATTCACAAACATTCACACCACCAGTAAGTTACACCTTTAGTGTAACTCCCATTGGCTTCAATGGGAGTTGCACACAAAGGACCTGATTCAGAAAGCATTTACACCATCTGTAATTTACAGCTTGACTGTATCTCCCATTGGCTTCAATGGGAGCTGCACACAAAGGACCCGATTCAGAAAGCATTTACACAATCTGTAATTTACAGCTTGACTGTAACTCCCATTGGCTTCAATGGGAGTTGCACACAAAGAACCCGATTCACAAAACATTCACACCACCAGTAAATTTCACCTTTAGTGTAACTCCCATTGGCTTCAATGGGAGTTGCACACAAAGGACCTGATTCAGAAAGCACTTACACCACCAGTAAATTTCACCTTTAGTGTAACTCCCATTGGCTTCAATGGGAGTTGCACACAAAGAACCTGATTCACAAACATTCACACCACCAGTAAGTTAC
>JASBQM010409773.1:0-11707 GCA_030264895.1 Desmognathus auriculatus
TCTGCTCGGGCTTGGCTTGCAATTTTACTGGCTCTCCCACCTCTTCTTACACTGTCACTCATCAGATGTTTGTGGGATCCCGATGCATCACCACACGTCCAACAAGTGACAGAAATAACTAATATTCTCATGGGAGAGATACAGAAGGAAGAGGGGTTAACTTTGTAACAAAGGCCACAGAGATATGTAAACAAAATCACAACGCAAAATGGCTGAGCATAGGGAGAGATTGCAGAAATTGGAAAACAGCAATTTGAGATAACTTGAACAATTCAAAGGTAATAAATTGTGTTAGGGATATGAACACTTATAAAGAAAAAGAAACACAGGCGTTAACAGTTCCTTTAAGGGCACATCTGTGCTACACCATAGCATAGCCATTCCTTGTCTGCATCTTAATTGCTAAACCTAGAACAACGTAGCGGTCCTAGTGCCTCGTTTAACCCTTTGTGTATTCGGTTTTTAATTGTACATACATTGGGAACGGAGTAGACGCTTGCTCTGCCAGAGCGGCATTACTGCCACACAGGTAGAATAATCGAATCCCCTCCCCAGCATCTTGTCCTTTATAGATTCCCATTACTTTTGAATATCCCCGTGCCCAGGCCGGGAATCCTCTGAAATTTAAAAATCAACATTTTAAATGCACCTTGCATCTTGCGCAACGGTGTGCTCGTGTATGTGTGTGTGTGCCCCTTTAAGGGATACTGTACCCGCCCACCACGGCACGTGCCCTCCAGTGGCGCGGGGTACTGTACTTTCAGTTTTTTCCTTCCGAGTGATCGGGAAGCAGGGAACCCTCATCGCTTTGCTTTTTTCTTAGATTTATTGGAAAATAATCACAAGTTGGACTCGTCTTCGACGAACTTTGAACTAATTTCAGAATTTCACTTGGACTTTAGTGATTTAAAAGCCGTGGTGTAGGCTCTTTCGACCCGGCAGGGCACCTGGGCCGGCAGGCCTCTGCTTGGGGGAGCGCCATCATGGCGTCTTCAGGCACAAAATCACCTGGAGCACTCTTTCGGCCTTGTCCTGGCTGCAAGGCGGGCAAGATCTACCGCGACGATGCACACGAGCTGTGCATTTACTGCCTCCATGAAGAGGCCCATGTTATCACCGGCTGCGGGATCTGCCAGGCCTTCTCGTCAGGTACTAGAAGAGATAGGTCCATGAGAGTGGCGGCACATTTTTCGACGGCGGAGGAAGGTAAGAAACCTTCTTCTTTCTCTTCTCCTTCTCCGTCCAATACTCTTTCACTGCAGGAGGGGAATTCTTCGGAACCCCATCCAAAAAGGCAAGCCCTGGATGTGGGAGCAGGGGGGTCGAGGCTCACCCATAAGTCCCCGTCGTTGACGACCCGCTCAACACACGCTGGCCCCGGGTCCACGGTGATGGTCGTGTCCCAATGGGACGATAAGCACGGAGCAAGGAAGCCCCGGTCCACGGACAGGGACGCTCCTCCTCCTGCGCCTGATGATAGACGGAAGGGCCTGTCTACGAGTAAAGCCCCGTCCGCGGGGACGGCACCACCAACCCCGGGCCCATCCAAGACTCAGGCCACGAAGCTGACAGAGACAAAGGCTCCTGACCCGCCGGGGACGGAGACGCCTGGGCCTAGTGGTCGAGACGTAACCATCGGACCCGTCTATGACGGAGGAACACCCCAGAGTGCGGCACAAAATGCTGCCCGCGTTGCAGGCCTAGCCTACACCATCACCACTGCCGGTGGCGTGGCAACAATCTCTTGACCTGGCTATGGACTCTATGAAGGCGATGGTGGAACAGCACCAAAAAACGCTAAAGAAAGCCAGAATGCGCCTCACTGAGCAACAGGAGGCGGCGAAGGTGTCAAAGCATCAGGAGGAGGAGAGGCTCCAACAACAACAACAAGCCCTGAGTGAGTGATTTGTGGCGCGTCCTTCAGTTTGCTGGCGTCTAACTTGGCAGCCTGCTGGCCTGTGGCAGTGCTTTTATTTGGTGTGCGGTTTCTTTCCATGTTTGCTCTAAGCAGTCTAGCACTTGATAAAGGGGTGGCAGCCCCGAAACGCGTTGTGCTGCTACATTTTTGCCATATTACTTCATCTATTAAATTTTGGATTTTTTGCTAGTCTCCTGTGCACATATACTGGTTGCTTGGGTCCTGTGTTCTGTCTGGTTTTTCTCTGTTTGTGTCATATATTAACAAACATTGAACGTTTACTTATTTTCCTTTGTTTCACTAATTAATATACCCTTATCTTTTTGTTACTTTTTACATTTACTTTGTGTTTGTTATTAATAAATGTGGTTTTCTAATATGACTGTATTATCTAAGTGTTTTTTGAACTGATTATGTTGTGTTTTTGAGCTACTGGGGGTTGGACCTTTTGGTCCCCCTCACCTATCCGAGTGCGGGATTTGAGGGGAGTTGATTATTGTTCACAAACCTTGGTCTGAAACTGCAAGACCGGTTGTACTTCAAGCTTCCTTTTCCTTTTTTCAAATCATTAGATGAGTTGGCCCTTGATAGGCCTAATAAACGCTATTTGTGTAATAATTGAAAATCAAATGCTTTAGTCTTTGGCGTGACGCTTTGCCCCAAGAAAAATTTGACTGAAGACATATTGCCAGTTGTTTACAGATGTATTAACTGGATGTTTGTTATGTGCAGGATCTTTCGTGTTGTTTGGATATTGACTGCGTGCTCCTGCAATAGAGCAGTCATTGTACCTCTCCTTGTGTGTACAGAATTAACTCACCCCTGCAGAAAACCCCCTTTTTTGGGGCCCTAGGGGTGAATTTGAAAAATTACCGTCGCCTCCATAGGTGACGGTAATTTTTCAATGCACAATTGGCATGGAATGGAATTGACGGTAATTACCGTCAATTCCATTCAATACCGTCCAAAATATCTTGTAATTTGGACGGTATTTTTTGTTGTTGTTAAAACTGTCGGTAACTCTGTTACTGAGGGTTTTAACAACAAAAGCCCAACTCCTAAATCAGAATTCCAACAAAAGAATAAACAAACTATAAGCTGAAACTAACTATACGGTCTAGACCTAAACCGGAGTCCTGGCGATTGGAAACTGAGAACTATCAGTTTGCTTGAACGCTGTACACAGGAAGATCTGGGTTAATATAGGGCTGACCCCAGAAATGCTGCACTAGACCGCATCTATATTTGTTACTGAGAGCATGTCCGCCATCTTGGACGCCTAGTGCTGCGTCCCAAAGCTCGGACGGTTGCATGTGGGGACCACTGGCTGTGGCACTCGTGGCACTCGGTGGCGGAACTCAGTAACGAGCCAACCTGAACCTGCGTGGCACAACCCTCCCCTGGTGTAGCGGAAATGCCTATGCCTTGCACGCCTAGGGAAGCCTTCTGCTGGGTATGGCCATCACGGTATGTATGGAAGTGTGTGTGTGGGTAGCGAGACCTAGATAGTTCGGCCTTTTGCAAGAACGGGCCAGTCGTCTGAATGCAATTCAACTGGTTTTTAGTTTTAAAGCTACCCAAGTTAAAAAGATTTGCATCCTGGAATTATAATCCCACCTGCTCATAGAGAAAACAGCAAAACATTTTCAAATTAATAAAAAAATGTTTTTTATTTAGTAATTCGCAAATCATTCTGAATCATCGGGTCTGTTTTCTCAACTTTACTGATGACTTCAAGAGCTTGATGATGGCAGAATGACTTCTAAAGTAGTTCAATGATGGCTTCTGAAGTAATCTTGTTTCACTTGGGTATTAATATTGCTTTTCAGTGGTTGATTTTCTTCCCTGGCTGCATCCATTTTATTGTGTGGCTCATTGTTTACATCTCTATGGCAGATGTTACATTGTCACATTTTTTTCTCCTCCGAGTGCAGAGAAAAAAAAATGATAATGTAGCATTCGCCATAGGGATTGTGTAAACAATCAGTCACACCACAAAACGGAAGCAGTTGCGGAAGAAAATCAAGCACTCAAAAGCAGTATTATTAGCTTTAAAGGAAGTGGAATTGCATTCAGGCGACTAAGATCGCTTAAAAGAAACAAAGCGGTAGACTAAACTGTCCCTTTAAGTTTTGTTTTGGGCTTTTTAGGATTTGGCACATTACTAACTCATTAGCAGTGGAGTAAAATCACGAGGGGAGCGGAAGTGACATTTTATGCCAGTTTACCCCGGTCAAGATCACATGACCTTTCGCCCTAATGATCTTACTGGAAGTTAAATGAAAATGGTCTTTGATCTTAGTAATCTTCTTATATCATATGAAGTGTCATTTTTTTATTGCAATGAAAAACTTGTAATTTGTTTAAAACTTGCAGCACAGGAAATACTATTTTCATTACCCAGAAAGCGCTTTGACTGTAGAAGGTGTTGGAAGTGTGGTTCATGAACGCACCTGTATCTTTGCTCCCCTGGGAGTGAGGTACTTGAGAAAATGCCTCATTTTGAGACTCGGAGGTCACAAAAAATGCACAGGGGTCACCAGTCTGGCCATAGGGGTCGCATCTACAGTTTTACTCCGCAAATGACACGTCGCGTTTTCTAATGTCATCTCATCAGATATGCATCTTGGAATAAGAGTTAATTCTCGTCTTCCGGCCTGCGGCACGTGCAGTTTCCATTCTGAATTACAGCGCCGCTTCGCAGCAGATGCAGCGCAGTCTGGCCTGTACGTCTGCAGCACGCACGCAGCAGCCGCCCCGCCAGCTGACATCCTACATATGAAGCGGAGGGGGCTGCGTGATTGGCTGAGCCTTTTCAGCGCAATGACTGGCCATCTGGCCTGTGGGAGGGTTGGCACCCGCCCTCTGTCTTAGAAAGAGAGGTTCTTTCTGGTTTTTTTGTAGGACGGCCAGCCTTTTAAGTCTCATTTGGAAAGTTCGCTCTAGTTTATGCTCCATTTTTCATTAGATTTTCATGCTATCTAGAAGTAACGGAAAACTAAAATTTAGTTCTCAATGCTGAAAATGGAAGGGGCGAAAATAACATTTCTGAAATTAATTTTTAAAAGCAATTGTAATCAGGGATCTGTCAAAGAAACTACGGAAAAAACAGCTAAAGCTAGCAGTGAAAAACAGCTAATTTGTTTAAAAGCTTTGTAAACTACTTGAGCTGTTGGACCGCACGACGCGCACATACGCACAGTACGCAAGTTGGTACATACACAGACCTCAAAACCGTAACCACAACTTGAAGTGAACCATTAAATCTTGACCAAGAATGAACTGGGCTGCTTCCTTTCCTCAGTCCCAGGTAGCCACGACTGGCTTGCAGTCAAATCGAGTGCATTGTGGGGGTAGGTGTGATGTACGCCTGAACGTAAATTGTTTTGCATAGTTTAATTTGACTCATCTCTTTTCTCCTCCCCACGCTTTGGTCTTCTGGCTGCTAACTTGGGTACTCTCCTAGCCTCACTCTTACCCTTCTACTGACCTGGTCTTTGATTACCGTCCTCGCGCCTCAGGGTAGTGAGTGGTATATAAGGCAGTATACCAATGCCAGAATAACATAACACAAATGTCTCAACAATGGACATTGTTAGTTTTCTGCTTTGGTGACGCAGTCGCAAAGCGAAGACTCTTTGGGGGGAGAGATTCCGCAGATCTTTTTTCAAGCAATTTTATTGTCCACCACTAAAGTTATCAACCAATCAATTATTCCTTATTTTGACAAAGAATGTTGCCATAAAATATAGAAAAATACAATAAATATATACCACCAAAAATAGAATTAAAACAGTAAAATTATTGGATAAACAAGGAGTAGTCTCACCATCAGTAAGAATAACTTATCCAGGAAACCCTGCTAAAAAAATAAAATCACCTTAGATTAGCAAATTAGGGATTTTAAACCATAGGTGTAATCTGCTGGCGTTTGCCCTCATAAGACATTTTTGAAAAAATACCTCAGATAAAAACTGATTGGTCTAATCTGCTAGATAATTTGAGGCTCTCGGTAAATAAACCAGATGTTTTTGTCTTAAAGAATCCCAGAATGAGCAGTAGCTTCAATGCCAGTTCCACACTTCTTCGATTGTTTTTTCAATAGTCTTATTCTTCGTTCTGCTAATGGTAGCCATTAACCCCTGCGGAAACGGGTCAGTCGTACACAGCCAAAATTTGGAGAGGAAACTTCTATTTATTTCAGGATGCCCAGGTGAGTAAGAAGATAAAGTCCCTCACTGATGGTTTAGTGTGAAGCAGTTTCTCAAAGTTGGTCATAGCAGGCGGACAGATTAACGTGCCACACGCCCATGGGCCTCAGGGCCTCTTTCACTGTGTTCCTCCATCTGTTTTCAAGAACTAGTTCAGGGACAAATATGTGAGAAAAAATGCCTTATAGACAAAAGAATATCTGGGATTATTTTAGAAGGAAGGGTATCAAAAGAATTGCAAAACTCGATGCAGCTTGGCTTGGTCATTCCCTTATCGAGTCCCGATTTCACGATAGTGCCCTTCAGGTCACCTATCACATAATAGTGACTGCTAATGCTATAAAGATTTACTGCTCACCAATCCCCTGAGAGACTGAGTTTGTCCAACATGTCTTTGGGTGAGGTGTAGTATTGACATTTATCGTGCTCAGCCAGGTTAGAAGTTGCATCGAGCATCTGTAATGAAGCCGTAACGCCTGTTGGGGTTAAGTGGGATCAAGCTGTCGTGTACCTGAGGCCCCACATGCTGCTTGATGTAGCGGGGGCCCTGGTAGCGACAGATGATTTTGTAGACGGCATCCCAGGAGTATGAATAGGTTGAAATCATCTGAAAACAAGACCAAGTGCCAAACAAAACAAAAATCCAGATAAGAAATGCACCTTCTGTATTATTTACTGTTTAATACACTTTACCTTCATCTGAACTGAAAGCCGCGGCCCTGCGAACTTTGAAGCGAATCCACACCTCTTTTACCCTGACAAGCAGTCGGATTACACACAAATAGAAAGATGAAGGGGAGACGGGCAATTAGTAAACCCAAAACGTTCTATTTATATTACAACCATAGTATTGATCCTATAAGAATTTTGTATTTTTGTATTTTATTGCATTCTTAACTACAAAGGGTCTGTATCTAGTGCATTAAAAATCACATATACGTCATGTGGATAGTTTGCCAAAAAGAGTCACTTTTTTCAGTTGTACGGCTGATAATAGAATTCCACAAGCTGAATCTCCCATCGATTCTCCGGCCATCTGGTGGTGTCACTAGGAACAAAGCTCAAAAATGCATTTTAAAAACCCTATTACCTCAAAAAATACCCAGATGGAATTATAGGCAGTTTTTATTGCCCAATACAGACTTCATTAGAACCCCTGTAGGTGATGCGATGACGGGGTTCCGTTAACCATATAGTATGCACGTTTGCATTACCAAAAGACGTAACAAAAAATAACACCTATGCCACTCTGCACGAGTCGGCGGGTGCAGAAGAAGGGCACAGAAAAAGGATCTTGCCTGCCAGGTCTTACAGCACTCGGAGGGCCCACAAGCACTGCTCACCGCTCTACCTGCAGCCAGCACCTCTTCCCATCACGGCGCCTGTGAAACCCCTTGACAACACACAGATGGACGCTGCCAGTATCCTGCTGCATCTGGCGCCCCTGCCAGACATGGCGTCCACCACCTTCAGTGGACACATCCTAACCCATGGGCACAAGACCAACTTCTGCCATACCAGAGCCTCCCCAGGGGCCTCCACAATCCACGCACTGCTGAAATGGACCTCCCCCAACATGGTGACCACAACAGGCAGGAGCGGAGGCTGCGCTCCAGTCTCTTGCGCCTCCCAAGACACTCGAACCAATCTGATCGCAGCTACAGCCATCCTGCCCACCAGGACCGATGCCAACTACACCACTCTGTACAAGAATATGGGCACAGAAAAAGGGTCTGACCCCTCTGCGTCCGTCCACAAGCATGCTGCGACCAGTACCAAGGCACCAACATCTCCACAAAGTCTTCATCGTCTCGCCACAAACTCAACAAATCTTCAGGTTTGATGCCTGAACCAACACCCTTCTGCCTAACACCCCTGTCTTGGCCATGCAAGATGCCAGCTACTGCTATCACCTCTCCCTGTGCAGGACACCTTAGAAATGCTTGGCTCGGCTCCTGCCTTCAGCTTCAATGCCCCCTCCTCCCTTCCCCCATGAACCCTCTCCTCTCAATCCCGCTCCCATCCTCCCCCCACAAAGTCCCCCACTTCACTGCCGCCTTCTCAACACATGGTCCTCGGTTGCACACACCACAGACGTCCATGAATATATCACCCATAATGATCTTGACATTCTGGCCCTTACAGAAACGTAGCTCCATAGCGCGGCAGCTCTACCTCTTTCCCTCCTTGTCCTTCCACAAGCCTATAGCATCATTAGATCTGATAGACCTGTGGGCAAGGGAGGTGGCATCGCTCTCATCTTCAAATCTCACCTGCCCCATTGCCTCGCCAATGCCAACCCTATTGCTACTTTTGACACCATTCTTGCCAAACTTGCTCTAGACCTCAACACCACACTCAACCTTCTTCTTCTCTACCACCCCACCAACTTTGAATGCGAGTACCTCCAATACCTCTCCCCCTCCCTTAAACCTACCACCAATTTCCTGATTCTAGGTCACCTCAATCTTGGTCTCTACGACCTCTTCGACCAAGCCGCTTCTTCCCTCAACTCCTCTCTTCAAACACTTGACTTTAAAATCAACTCCCCCATGAACCGACTGGGCAGGACCCTTGCCTGGCTAATCTCTGTAAGAATGACACACTCCAGTGCCCTTGGTCTAATCACGTCATCATCACTATTGCCCTCCCACTATGTGTGCCCTCACTACCCCCTGCTCCCTTCCTGGGTAGGAACAAATTTAAACTCACCCCTGATTCTCTTCCCCCAATGCCTTTTCAGGGTTCCTCGCTAATCTCTATTCTAAGACCCTCACCACTGCCCTCAAGCAAATCACCCCACTCAACTGCCACAGTCCCAAAAAGCATAGAAAAAACGAATCTTGATTGATCCCTGATTTCCACGCCCTGTTCACTGAGAGGAGAGCAAAAACAAACTCCTTGGACCAAAGATCCTTCCGTTCCTAACAAACTTCCCAGCGCCTCCAAAAGCAACAAGAAAGCAATCATCGATGCCAAAGCAGTGTCCGATATCGCCACCGCCACCTCTGAGCCCAAAGAGCTTTTCAAAGTCCTTTAAAGAACTTGAAAACCCTGTCCCCCAAATCACCACTGTCACTCATGGTGCACCAACATCCACCAAGCCCTCGACAATAATCTCTCGTCTAAAGGCCAAAATCGAGGCTAAAAGACAATCCCTGTCATCCATGTCTTCCAATAACCCACCCCTCCCCGCCCGTTCTCAAACCTCCAACCACTTTTGTCCTCTCACAGAGGACAAAAGTGGAACCTCTCACAGAGGCCGAGGTATCCAGCGTCATTAAGAGCCTTAAAGCCTCCCCCTGCAAGGGTGTCATCTGTGCCACCCCTCTGGTCAAAGAGAACGCCCCTCACCGCATACCCCTCATCACTGCCTTCATCAGGTACTCCTCTGCCTCCTCTATCCCTGCCAACATCAGGGCAAGCATGAATCGCCCCCTCCTGAAAAAGCCATTGCTTGACTCTGCCATATCCACTAACTTCCGCCCCGTAACAAATGTTGCTTTCCTCCTCAAGATACTGGATCGTGCAGCCTACCTCCAGATCCAGCACCACCTTCTAGGATACAGACAATCAGGCTTCCGCTCAGGTCATGGCACAGAGGTGGCATTACTCGACTTAAAAATTCAGCTCGACTCCAACAGGGACGTGGGCAACATGGCTGCCCTCCTCC
Organism: Desmognathus auriculatus; assembly: GCA_030264895.1. Taxonomy (NCBI): domain Eukaryota; kingdom Metazoa; phylum Chordata; class Amphibia; order Caudata; family Plethodontidae; genus Desmognathus; species Desmognathus auriculatus. Next base: position 9,803 of record JASBQM010409773.1, read on the forward strand.
TCCTCATCTCGGATGCCTTCGACCTGGTCGACCACCATACCCTTTATGCCCACCTCTCTTCCACTGCAAACTTCTCCGATGAAGCCTCCCTCTAAGTAGCGTCCTTGCTCTCCGTCAGGCACTGCCAGAGTCTTCTCAGGTAAAGCTTCCTCTCCCCACTGTCCTGTCCCTTTTGGCATACCATCGGGTTCCTGCGTATCCCCCATGCTCTACAACATCTACACCAAAATCCCACCCTACTAAATAAAATCACATAAGCAGCCCTCCTCATGGTAAAAATCATAGACACGCATGGTCAGACTAGCAGTAACTCTACCTGCCACGTTGTGTACGCAGACCTCCTAGAGGCATCAACTAACGGGCTTTGACCAGTCCAAAACCAAGCAGCAAGAATGGATCTTAACCTTAAAGAGAGACTGGATGGAACCAGCTGTCCGTCGCGATTAAAGGCGAATCACCTGCAGAGCCTGGTGAAAGATTCATAGAGTGTTGAGGAAGAGTTGGTCTACCACAGGATCCCCTTCAGCCGGCCCTTATCAGGGGGAATACTGAAGTTCAGATGAGAATAGATCAAAATAGATTATCCGCTTCTGCCCATCAGCATCAAAGAGCAGTAAACGCACGTATGAATTACATACACTCATAAAGGCAATATAGATATACATTTAACAAATGACAATAACCAGCTCCTCCTGCACCCTAAAATCGAAGCGTAATGAAAAAGAAAAGCTCCCAACCAGCTTTGTGGTGTCAAAGCCATGAAAATAATTGCCCAAAACTGTACAGATTAAATCTAAAAGTTATAAATGAATCAAATCAGAAAATGATTAAAATTTGACATTAAAGAGAACTAACTTGAGTTAATAGCAGTTCCACTGAAGCAGCCATTCCGTTTGAGATGGCGCACCCCTTCCTATCGGCTCAGATAGTGTTCTTTCGACGAATGTTTAATCGTCGACCCTGATCTTACGGCTCCGCACCTCAGAGCCCTGCACCGAGATTGAATAGCCTCCGAGTCTTGTCTTCCTGTGTCTGGAGCTGACCTCTGGGGGCAGATCTTCTGGCCCCGGCAGGAAAAAGATCAGAAACTTAGGATGGCAGATATCTGGGGGCTTTCTGGTTTCTAGCCCTCTATACCAGTGATATGCGCTTGAAGTTGATCTGCGCTCTGCTGGTCCGCCATCTCAACCGCTTCCCCATTGCAGTGACCTGTGCCTGGTATGGCAGCCTGAAGATGAGCCTTGCTGCCTGGTTTTGGACTTGTAAATTAACTATAAATAAACTCAAATATTGAATATTTTTTTCTTCTGCATGCCCGCTTGCTTGGGGTTATCGTGTTAATTCTAAACTTCCATCTGTGGCCCGAATCTTCGCTTTTCGCCCTGGTGCTATCGCCTCTGTTTTGGCACCGGCACTTTAAGCTAGTTGTTTTTGTAAACCGTTGAACATATTTTTCTCAGGAACTTTTTGGCTTTTAGAAGTTAAAGGGTTCAAATATCAGCCATCACCACTTAAGCTCTTTGCATTCTCCTTCAAAACTTACACAGAATTGTAATTTGTCATTTGTTTGAAAAATCCTTCGTTTTACAGTGATTGCACTTTCAAAGTAGTGCATTACCTCGACTTCTTCGGTCAAAATTCAGGCACAAATATAGCTGCAAGACTTTTCCTCTACTTATGCTGCCCTCTAGTGGCAAGCTGTGGAATAACACCTAAAATATCAATCGTTGCCTACCTTCAAATCCAAAAGCACCTGGAGTCACACCACCTACTAGGCTCCAGACAATCAGGCTTCCGACCCGGCCATGGCACTGAAACCGCTCTGCTCGACCTTAAAACCCAACTCGACAAAGCCAGAGACTCCGGCCACCTGTCCATCCTCCTCCTCCTTGACCTCTCTGCAGC
>JASBQM010420849.1:0-11625 GCA_030264895.1 Desmognathus auriculatus
GAAGTTCCTTTATCTGAAGAAATGCGCATTGGAAGGCCATGCCTGCAAAACACATGGTTTATCAACAGAAGAGCAGCAGTTTCTGCTTTGCAATTGGGTGCCGGTATACATTCAACCCACTTGGTAAACAGACAAATCACAGTTAACATGTATTGGTTTCCACGGCTAGATTTTACCACAGGACCAATAAAGTCGACCTGAATGTCAGACCAAGGGAAGGTGAGCCCTCTTTTCCTCAGAGGAGCCCTGTGTGCAGGGGCACTAGGTTGAAACTGGGCGCATCGAAGACATCCTGCGCAATAAAGCTCAATGTCTTGCATTTGATGCGGCCAATAGGCCACTTCTCGGAGTATTTCCATCGTTGCTTTGGGACCCCTATGCCCCGAGGTAATCTCATCATGTGCATGTTCCATCATGATGCCTCGAAATGCAAGAGGTACCACCCATTGGGCGGGAGCAAGGTCGGTTTTTCTAATGAGAAGTTTGTCATGTAATGTGAAATTAGCACGTGCTCTGTGCATGATGCGTAATTCCTCATTAGTGTCCAAATCAGTTTGAGCAATAGGATTAAGTTCAGGATCCTCAATGAATCTATAGAACTGTCCTATAGTTACATCGTTCAGTTGAGCAGTTATTAAGTTTTGGTCCGGCCCCTCATTCGACCAGGAAGTGACAGCCTCCTGTGAAGAATTAGTACGGGTAATGGCAGCACAACTGTCAGTAGTGGTGTCATTAGAGAGAAGGTGTGCAATAGGATATAATGGCCCATTGAGTGCACCTTCAGTCGCCGATTTGTCAGCCAAATCGTTAAAAGTCTTTTCATCTCCAGGTACAGTGGAGTGACCCTTTGTCTTGTGATAGTAGATTAGCATGTTGTTGTTGAGAACCATATTATCAATGGAGGAAAGGAGGGAAGAATGTTTTAGTGGTTTACCATTCACGCATGTCATGCCTCTAGACTTCCATCCCATAAAGAACTCCACGAAAGCATTTCTCACATACATGCTGTCAGTTACAATCACCACCTCTCTTAAATTATGCACACGCGCAGTATCAATAGCCAAGAACACAGCAGCAAGCTCAGCTACTTGACTACTCTGGTTCCCTATGCTATATGCTTGTGCTGTTACAGGGAAGTCATTTTTCCATACGTTGCCTATTCCTGCAATGCGCTCGCCAGAAGGGTTTTTAAAAGAGCACCCGTCTACGAATACACATGGTAGGTCCTTTTGACTTTCACTGTACACTTTGTGTGGTGAATTAGCAAAAGCTTCCAACTCACTAGGTTCAAAATCGTCACCTGCACAGATGTCTTCATCACATTGATGGAGATCAGCTAAACCTTGTGCGATTTTGTTGTTCTTTGTTTTGCAATATTTGATGTCCATTGGGAAGCTCTGCATAGATAACATCCAGTTTGTAATCCTGGATCCTGTTACATTACCCTCTCGAATCTTGTTGCTATTTAGAAATTGCAATGATTGGTGCGCAGTTTCTAAAATTATTTTGCTTCCATGAATGAAAGGTTTAAAATGTTGTACTGCCCAGACAGCAGAAAACAGTGCTTTCTCACAGTCATTAAATTTTATTTCAACAGCTGAGAGCGTTTTGCTGGCATATGAAATAACTTTGGGGATAGAATCATCTTTTTGGTATAGAACCGCAGACAGGCACTTGTCACTGTGACCAATCTCTAAAAAGAATTCTTTGTCTTTGTTTGGATATGCTAGGCATGGTGCATTGACCAGCCGGTCTTTTAATGTGGTGACTGCCTTGCGGTGCTCAGCAGACCATTCCCATTTACTATCCTTTTTAAGGAGTTTTAGCAATGGTTGTACAATATCGGAATAGTCCTCTATGAATTTTCGGCTGTAGTTTGCGACTCCCAAGATGCTCCTAACGTCTTTAAGGCATCGTGGTTCTTTGAGTTTTAAAATGGTATCAATTTTTCGTTTTTGTACATTGATTCCCTCAGGCGTTACTTGATGCCCTAGAAAGTTCACTTTCGTTTTGCACCATTGTGCTTTTTGTAGTTGAACTTTCGCGCCAGCCTCTTTCAGCTGTGTAAGCACGTGTTTTATTTCGTCCAAATGTTTTTGAAAGGAGGTACTTTTGATGAGCACGTCATCAATGTAGGTTAAAGTACCTCTTTCAGTGGCGTCGGGCATAGCTTTGGACAGGAAAATGTTAAACTCGCTCCCGCTATTCAAAAATCCGAAAGGCGCGCGATTCCAACAAAATTGCTGCTGTTTGAACGTGAACGCGAGCTTGTATTGATCTTCCTCGGCCACGGGTACAATCCAGTAGCCGCTAGTGAGGTCAATCGCTGTGAAAATTTTCGCTCCGTTCATTTGTGCCAGCCCCTGGTCGATGTATGGAATCGGCCAGCGAGACTGGTGGACTCGTTTGTTAATCTCGCGTAAGTCTGCACAAAGACGCCAACTAGCGTCGGGCTTAAGAACAGCAATTACCGGACTGTTGAACGAGCTATGAACCTTCCTTATGATTTTCCTCTCTTCCAGGTTTTTTATGATTACAGCCAGGTCCTCTATTGAGGCCATGGGCAATCGATATTGTCTCTGAAATACAGGGGGAAGGCTAGGATCTGTGGGTATTTTCATCACATGTAAATGAGTACCCCCACAGTCGTATGAATCTCTTGAAAATACTTCCTGATGTTCTAAGAACATCTGTCTTAATGCAGCCCTTTCTGCATCGGAAGCACAACCATCGGCTGTATCTATTTGTTCTTCCATTTGTTTGGTAAACCCTGGAAATATTTCAGGGGCTGCCAATTCGTACTGTTCTTCTAGTTGTGCAGTTAAATCTTTTGTGGTTGCATGGCATCGGTATTCAGTGTCAGACTCTTTCACTGAAAACACAATGTTGTCTCCTTCATTTTTGTGCTGCACTGACACGTCTTCAGAGGGTAATTCAGGATACAGTGAATGGACCCGGAACCATCCCTCTGGATGTGAGTACATGTTTTCAGATATTAATTGTGACTCGTCATCAATCATATCTGTAGTGGCTCCCAGTATAGGGTTGGTTAGGTCGACACTATAATGAGTGTCGTACACTGCCAGGCCTATAACTGTGCCTTTGGGTATTATAATGGGTTCATCGCGTGCATTATCAACAAGTATTTTACAATGGTTGCTTTGCAGGTTCACCAATGCAGTGTATTTAGAGGACACACCTTGTGCTCTCCAATTCTCACTTATACTGATGTATGCATCTTTTGATTCGGTACTTTGTTGTCCTTTTCTTACCTGGATGCACAAGGTAGCCTGCTGCGTGTTACCTGGTATTTCACAGTTCGCAGTGGTAACCATTTCAGTGGCAAACGGCATTATTTGATCACTTTGCAGTGCTAGTGAGATGTCTGTGAAATCCATGGGATGACCTCTTAATCGAGACCACAGTTCCCCATTGATCACGTCTACAAAAGCAATTATTCGGTGCAAAATGTCATTGGCAATGCAAATATCAACATCACAGTCTGTAACAACGTGCATATTGTGTTTTAGCATTTTGTCCCCAATGTTAAGTTCCATCATCGTTCTCCCCACTATGGACCGTCCCGCCAGTGCATTACTGGGGTCTGTTACATAAGGGGTTATTTTTGTCGTATTTCCTCGGTTATTCAGTTCTTGGACTATTTTGTCACTAACATAAGATCTCTCCAAAGTTAGGTCTAGTTTAGCCCTGGTCGGAGTGGTTTCTCCTGCAATTTTAACAGGGAAGAACCACTCTTCCTCGTTTCTCTCCATAGGTACCAGTACTTTTATTGGAGTAAAGGTGCCCATTTTGGTGTGGGGTTGCTTTTGGGTCTCCACAGAGAACCTTATGCAATCGTCTTCCACTTGAGAGTTCCATTTTCGCTCAGAGTCCAGCAGTACAGTTGACTGCCGGTGGGCTTTTTGATTTTGTTTGTCGGAATTTTTAGTAATTACAGTAACCTCTGGGTTCTGTGAATTTCTAAAATATATTTCAATCGAGTCAGTTCTACGCTCAATCACGTGGACCCGTGCGTTGATATTTTTTTCAGCTTCAACTTTTCGGAGAGGAATGGGATTTTTCACTTGAGCCCAAAGTACTCCGTTGAAGTAGTCTATAAGGGGTGATAAACGGCTTAGTATGTCACCACCTAATAGTACGTCCACAGAATTCAGGTCTACCACTATCACGGGATGTGACATGCAGTGTTTGCCGATTCGGATGTCAATCTGCGCCATGCCCAGCATGGGAACATCCGTGCCGTTCACACTGTGCAAGTTTCCCGTTAAAGTGATCAGTTTTGTGATTTCTTCTTCGGTTTTATCCTGGTTAATAAACCAAAATATTTTCTTGGAGATGAGGGTGGCCTCAGACCCTGAGTCTAAGAGAGCCTCAACGTTCCATCGGTCTTTCAACATCACTTGAGCGTAATGTCGATCATTCTCTTCGCGCAGCTCGCACACAAAGTGAGAGTTTTTCATCATCTGTTTTTTCATTATATTAATTACTTTCTGTTGAATCTTTTGGGGTTTAGACAGTGGGGTGTCCTCTGCGCTTCTTTGCTCGAGAGCAGCGCAGATCCTCACTGCACCCTTTTCCCCCTCCCTCTTCTCTGGGAGGTTGTGTTCAGTAGTTTCACTTTGGCGTGTGGGCGAAGTCATATCGGCTTCTGCACACACTGAATGTCGAAAATAACGCCCTTCTCCCACTTTTCCCCTCTGCCCCGCGGGAACCTCGGCAAGTCATTGCCCAGGTTGCTTGGTTTCGCGGTCTTTGGGTTCACTAGTGCTCGAAGCGTTTGCTCGGGGGCTAGGTCCCGAGTCTTTGTTGATCATTCTTTGGCAGTGATTGGTCAGGTCTTGGAGCCGCTCCTCGAGAGCGTTCAAGAACTGAGGTGGGCGTGGGGAGCGGGGACGCTCGTCCCATTGTTGACGCCTATCCCGGTGCCCAGAATGGGGGCGCTCCTCCTCCCTTTCCCGGTAATCGTAGCTGCCACTTCGGCGAGGCGAGTAGTCTGACCGTCCGTACCCCCTATGCCAAGGGGCGTGTGGGCTACTGCCCTCCCTTTCGCGGGGCCGGTATGGTTCTCGGTCAGATCTCTCATTTTCACGGGGGCGGTAGGGCTCCCGGTCATTCCTCTCGTTTTCCCGGGGGCGATCCCTTTCTGCGCATGCGCCCTCGTCACCCGGGTTTTCTTTATTTCGGTGAACGTAATTGAGAATTGGGCGATTCCCTTTATACCGGGGGCTGATCCCAACGGGTGCCTCAGGCTCCTTAGCGGGCGCACTAGGTGCTTTTCGCTCAGGGCTCTTTTTACGTTCTTTTTCTTTTGGTGCGGGGCGTGGCTTAGTGCCGCCCGCCTCAAAAGGTAGTTCTTTCTCTTTGCTAACCTCGCAAATTTTGCTGGTTTTGGGTTTGTCTCTTGCCTCACTCTCTTCTGTGCGGCTGACGTCGTAAATACTTTTCGCCTGGCGATAGATCCAATCGATAGATCGATCTTCGTTATAATCGCGGGCGAGCTGGGTCCGAATGTGCTTCGGCAAACCATAAAAATACGCGTCTTTAAATTGCTTTGTTTCCGTGCTGACCACCTTCTGTACCTGTGCAAACGCGTTCTTTAGCATTTGCAGGTAGTCTCGGGGGTGCTGGTTAAAGTCACACTTCAAGTTCAGTGCGTGGCGCAGCGCCTCGTGTGAGTTTCGGTGCGGTGAGAAATGCTTGATTACCTCGCACCGAAATTCGGCCCAAGTATCGTAGTCTTTCCCGTCTACACAGAGAAAGAAGGACTGTGCATCGGGCGCAAATGTCCAGGACAGATAGGTTCTCAACTCTACGTCACTGTCCATGTCCAGCGTTTCCATAAGGCGTTGGTATACGGACAGGTGTTCTAATATAGAGGTGGTTTTATCGTTTTTGGAAAAGGACGGTAGCATCCCTTTTATATCTTTTATTGTTTTTGCGCTGGGGTGGAGTAAAGCCTCCCCTCCAGTTCTGCCCTGGTTTCTTCGTTCATGTTTCTTATTTTTAATTTTGAGTCTCGGCATTTCGGGTGATCCCGAGTCCGAGTCTTTGTCTTCACTAGACGGGTAAGGCTGGAAAAAGGCACGCCTTTTCTGTTTTCCCCCTAGACCGTCTCTGCGTGATTTCCTAGGAACTCTTTTTTCATGACGGGGTTCTGAGCTATCAGTGCGTTCCCCAGACTCCGATTCCTCTCGGGTTCGAGAAGTCCCAGGAGTCGGTGGAAAGCGATCAATAACTCTGCGGTTCCCGTCTTTTACCAGGCGGGCTTGTAATTCAGCGACCTTGTCCTGATTCTCTCTCACCTGCCTGGCCAACGTGTCATTTTCTTTTCTCAGACCAGTGATCTGATTTTCCCGCTGTTCAATGCTCACTTCCCGGTCATAAACCGCGTTGTGGGCATCCCAATAGCGGTCTGCTTCCACATTTACTTGGTTTTTGAGTGAGGTTATCTCCTCCTCCTTTTCCCAAATATTGTTTTCTAACTGTCCAATTCTATTCTTACATGACCCGTCGCAACCTGGGGGATTTTGAGATACCCTTTTTCTCAGTGCTGCTTCTAAGTCGTGTATGTCTTTTTGGTGAGCTTCACATTTCCGGTGATTCTCACGGGCTTGGGTCTGTAACTCATATAGAGTGTCTACCTGCCTTTTGTTTACTTTCCTTAGATTATCAATTTGTGCATGACAAACGTCAATTTCTTCTCTTGCGCGTTCCAGCTCTTTAATGAGTTGGAGCATGTCGTCATGCCTTTCATTCGCCTTTCCATTCATGCCCTCTCCGCTCGGCACAAGCACGCCATTCGCCACATCTCTCTGTAACTGCGCCACTTGCTCATCAAGCTGACATTTTTCGGCAAGAACTGACAATAATTCTTCCTCAAGATCGGCGAGTTTTGTGTTTGCTTCAGCAAGGTTAAGTCTTTTATCTATGAGGTCTTCGTATATTTTCTCGTGCGTAAACCAGAGCCGTCCCGCTAGGGCGCAAATGGCTTTCGTTTTATCTTTTTTATCTGTTTTAGAGAATACTTCGACCAAATTTTGGACTAACGGGCCTTGCTTGTGAAGGGTGTCCGATGGAAATCTAGAGATTTCATCTTTTTGTTGATTCACCCATTCATTTTGTTCAACCAATTTGGATCCTGAGAATGCAAACAGGTCGCTAACTGTAGTACTTTTCAGTTCCTCTAGAGGAAGAGCTTTAGTGGCCATTTTGTTTCCCTAACGTTCTATATATATAGAATGTTTGTGTGGGCTTTTACTACAAGCACAATCCGCCGGTGATTCCCCTCCATAAACTGTCGGACTTATTGTACATAATATTGGCTCATGGTGCTTGGTGCTTATCACAAACAATATATAGAATACTAGCAAATAAACAGTAGGCAATAAAGCTCAGAGGATTCTGGTTAGAAAGGTAAAAGTGCTCTTTTATGGCACGTTTATTTTAGTATAAAACTACGTTACAGAAATAATGTAAAAACACTTATATATGTAAACACGGTAATATACACTTCCTATTCGCTATTTAGAATAATTAGGAATATAGGTTCGCTCAGGGAAATTTTGCTATGGTCCCTGTAGTATTTTGTTCTAGTAGAGATCAGTATGCGTCTCGCTACTGTTTGGTGTATGTTCTGCTAAGAACTAGTTTAGTAATCGCTATTGTAGAAAAATGAGCATAAGTCTTGTTTACAGGAAGAATTATTGTCACGGATCACGCCACTAAGCATGCGCCTTTGTGTGTCTGCGTGGGTTTGCGTGTAAGTAACTCACCCTGGTGTTTCTTGTCTGTTGCACAGGAAAGCTGCCGCAGCGCGGGAGCTTTTAGGATCACCCGCAGGAAGCAGGTGTAATTTTCTCAGCCTCAGCTGGGGAATAACCCCGCCCGGCTTCTGTCAGTTCGTCTTCTTCTCGGTCAGTTAGGGGCAAGCCCTAGTGAGACCCACGGTAAGCCAGACTCTGAAATGGAGATTGTCCAGAAACACGACCGTGTTTCAATCTCAGGTGACAATACTTTTTAGAGGAGTATTGCACCGGGCATTTTGTCTTTTCACTCTTTGACAGGCTTGTCAAGAATGAATTTTCAGAGTTGCCCTGGGGCTCGGTCTCACCAGCACTTTTCTATCTCTCAAGCAGCGCTTAGAGTCGTCCGTCCCTCAGATCACCGGTCAGCCTGCTCAGGATGAGTGTTGGCGTCTGTCTCTTCATCAGTCATCGGTTTCGCTTATGGTTCGTTGTTTTTTCATAGCTTGCTTGCCCCTGCCTGAAGGGCAGGAACATCTTATACTTTTTCTTCATGAATTTGCAACAAGTGTGCTGCTTGGCGTTTTGCCCATGCTAGCAAACTGGGTGCAAAGACAAATGTTCTCTGGGGTTTTGTTATCGTCTCGCTTTTTCCTGATTCCTCATTCTCTCCTGCCAATAATTTGGCCCGTGGGAACAGGTATCATCACAGATCTTCGCTTTCTCTGTGGGAAGCGAGGTCACATTTCATTCTGTGGCGCACGGTTTTTCCATGCGTCACCTCATTTTAGTGTTGCAAATATTGTTTTGACCAACGCAGTGTGTATTTCTCATGAGCACAGGGCCCTCACCGAAATGAATGCTTCTCTGGTTAGTGTTAGTTAGGTTAAAGCAGCGCCCCTCACCCCCACCATCTCGCAGTTAAGCAGTGCATTCAGATCTGTGTGGCTTCAATGAAGAGAAATGTACACAGTCATTTTATTCAAAATGGCGTTTGTCTTGTGTTCAAATTGAGATTTTTCCACATGTTGTTTTTAATATTTTTAGGTCAGAATATATCAGAATTGTTCAGAAAAGGTCTGAAAAAGGCCTGACAGATCCCCCCTTTGAGACTTGTAAGACTTTTGTACTTGCAAGTGTCAAAATGAGTCGTAAAAAAAAATTTGTAAAAATATTGTAAAGAATTATTCGCCCGTCACCCCCCTTCAGACTATGCTGGTAGGCACATAGCTGCAGAGTCAGACAACGGCGACTGGATATTCTCTACGTCTCCATGTTTCTCGTTCAGTTGTACGTCGAATATATCTGTGGTGTATCACAATAGTTATGGATAACACCAATAGCCAGATCAGCACACCCCCCTTCCAGAAGGCCTGAGCGAGTGTGTTTGTCAGTGTGTCGGAGTTGAAAAAGGAAGTGTCTGTGTCAGAGAACTTCATGTCGGAAATTGTTATGTTGTCTTGTTTCAGTAGGAGCTGTAGAGAGTGTGATTGCTTTTTGTCTAACAGGAAGTCCAGGTCAGTGTCATGGGGGATGGAGAAAGTTTTGAAAGTATTCATTATTTCTGTCCCCCCTTCAAGATTGCCAGTTGAGACATGGAACAGTGTTTCTGTCCCTACGCTAATGATCACATCTTTGGGTACTATAGTTGTGAAGGTAGAATGTAGGATAGGTTTGATAGCAAATGTACCATGTTTTGTGTATGTGATAGACATGTTTCGTGCGTTGGTACTAACCAACCACATGTCATTAACTAAAACAGCCTCTGTAATTACATCAGAAGAACGGGTTATAGTCACATCACACAAAGTTGAATCAGTTGATGATTGTTCCAGACCACAAAGGAGACCCTCTTTCATTGGGAGAAAAGGATTACCTGGGCACAAGTAATTAGTGTCCTTAAAGATCTGGCAATGTTGCAAATTAGGAACAAGGTAAACATCAGAGGTATTTTGATACGCAATTAATGTGGGTGCATTAATTTTAGTCTTTGTATCCCCCTCCCAGGTTCCCACATTCACTATTTTTTTCAACTGGTAAATTTTGTCCCTTTTCACCAGTGGAATACTGAGTAAGAATGAAATCTGTAGGTTTTCCACATCTATGTACATGGGTATTGCAGATCCGGCCTCAAAAGCGATGCGAATCTGGGCCGGGTCCAAGTCAGGTCCATGCAAAGAAGCCAAAGCCTGTCGAACCAAATGAACATCCACAAAGTGTAGAGGAATGTAGGCACGAATCAGATTATTCACATCCATTTCGATTTGTCTCAGGTAGTCATTTGTGAAGTAGAGTACAGGGTCCATAAAGGAAAAAAACAAGTTATGCTTCAACATGAAGTCCTCTTGCATCTTCATCACATGGTCCACTCTGTCTGTTTGTAGAGAGGCGACGACGATTGTATCCTTCACGACCTTCACGAGCATCTCGTTGGTATCCTGTTGGATCGTCAGACTCTCCTTGATTTCTTCGATACAGTTCTGAAGTTCCACATTCTTGCGTTTAACTTCGTTGATACTGATGGAGTTGACGGCGTTCATTGTGGTGCCCACCAAGACACCCACAACGGTCAGGATTGCCATGATTCCCAAGAAACCTAGAGCTCTCCTGGGTCGATTGGAAGGCGGTTGCTGAGAGACGATAGTCTTTTCCGCCTGAGCCAGTATGTCCCGAATGGAATCTTTAGAACGCTGCACGTGGTTATCGTACCACATGAGGGCAGTAACGTCACGAACATCTTTCAGAGAGACCACTTTTTTCAGTTCTTGTTCAATGTTCAGATCCACATACACCAATTGTGTGATGGTGCGGTGGTCTGTTAGAAGGAGGTTGGGGATCTCCTGCGTGAGCAGTCCAGTTGAAGGTCCAGGTGAGAGTGACACCATTGATTTCGGTGACATCTGCACCGGTGCTGGACCAATGACCAATAACAGTGATAGAAGTCTCTGGAAGCGCAGGTAACGACCGTGAGACGTGGATAGAGTCTGACGACCGTGATCCTTATTTTTCCGTTGCAGCATCCTTGATACATATAAGGAATTAGTTTTTGGATCTAGGTATAGAGGAGAGAAAAACAATGTTAATACCACATAGTGAATTACAATCCTATCTATAGTTCCCTATCAGTTGTTTCCAGTATTTTAAGTTGAGACTGCGGATGGGCAGTTTTCAACTGATTGATATGGCTCCAACGTTCATTCTCAGCGGTATTTCTACAATGTTTCAGCTTGTAGACCACTGGGGACAACTTGTCCACGATGACATATGGGCCTTTCCACATTGGGAGAAACTTGGAGTGCTGGGCTTTGTTTTTAAGGTAATTGTAAAAATACACCTTAGCACCAACATCAAATTCCTTGTTTGTGGTTTTGAGGTTGTAGTGGGTATGACTTGCGTCCACTGCCTTGTCCAAGTGACGTTGTGCAAAAGCAAAAGCAAATTGCAGGTGTTTACGTAAACTTGACACATACTCGTGTGTTGAGATAGCACCAACGAGTATTTGTTCTTTAGTTTTGTAGAGTAGGTGCATGGGAACGGTCATCTTTCGGCCGTGGAGCAGCTCGAATGGACTGAACCCTGTGACACTAGATGGTGTGGCTCTGATGGCCATCAGCACAAGTGGTAGTTTCATGTCCCAATCCTTTCCTGTGTCAGACACATATTTCTTGAGGATTGACACAATGGTTTTGTTGGTGCGCTCCACGGTGCCACTGCTGGCAGGGTGGTAAGCGATGTGCAGTTGTCTTTTTACTCCAAGTATCTGCCACATTCGTGTCATGATGTCAGCAGTAAATGAAGTTCCTTTATCTGAAGAAATGCGCATTGGAAGGCCATGCCTGCAAAACACATGGTTTATCAACAG
>JASBQM010431927.1:0-11617 GCA_030264895.1 Desmognathus auriculatus
TTACGTATTTCATCTGCGCAAGTCCTGTTGATTTCCGTAGGATTTACGCGGACGAAATACGTAAGCGGCACGAAACTCCTTTCTGAATCAGGTCCTATGTGTTTTGTTTTCTTTATAATATTTTTGTTTACAATTAGTTTAATCTTTACATACATCAACATCACTTCAGCTTCTAACATGTATTGGCCAATGCCATTAATTTTCTGCATGTCGATTGCTGGTTCGGTTAGGTGAGACAATTGAAGTATGGCATCTGAGGCCAGGTGAAACAGAGAGTGAGTGAAGTGAGATGGTGGGTGTTGTTTGACAGTGGGTAGGTGATATGGTGTTTGGGTGAATGAGGGGATGGGTGGTGTGAGACGGTTTGTGGGTGGGGTTAGACGGTGGGTGTGTGGCATGAGGAGAGATGGTGGGTGGGTAGGTGGGGTGAGATGGGTGTCTGGGTGCGTGGACAGAGACAGAAGGGGTGAGACAGTGGTGGGTGGGGTGAGATGTGTAAGCTGAGACAGTGGGTGAGTAGGTGGCTGGAGGAGGTAAGCTGGTGGATGGTGGTTGGGTGGATGAAGTTATACAGTGCGTGGGCTGGTCAGTTGAGACAGTGAGTGGGTGAGGTGAGGTAAGAGGGTGGGTGGGTGGGTGAGTTGAGATGAGATGGTGGGTGGGTAGGTGAGGAGAGAGTGGATGAGATGAAGTGAGACAGTAGGTTGGTGGGTGGGTGGCTTGAGTAATTTGACTTTAGTAAACTTTTATTAAGCGAAATAGGCACAAAGGTTTTCATAAAATAAAAACCAAATAGCATCAGTGCAATAATAATACAACAAATAAATGGTGTACTGTAAAGAAACCGACTTTCAGGACACCGACTCCCCGGGACACTGACTTTCCTCCTGTGTCCACAGAGACCTGAAGGTTTTTTTTTCATGAAAAAAGAGCAGGGCGGAGGGGCCAAAGGCCCCGAGGAACATGCCGAGTGTTTTCATAGAAAGAAAATACCTCCAGGACCCCCAAAACATAGGAGTCAGGGTTGGCGTCCCGGGGAGTCGGCATCCTGAAAGTCAACATCTTTACATAGATTCAAATAAACACCAGCAATAAAACAACAAGAGTCTGAATAGACAACCAATTTAATCTCCGGCTACAAAATGAGCTTTGGCCGGTCTTTTAAAGGCGAGCAAGGAGTAGAGGTTACGTAAAGATGCTGGTAAAGCATTCCGACTTAGAGCGCTGCGGACACCAACAGAGCACCCTTTTTTCCATGCCCTGTGCCATCGAGGAACGGCCTGTTTGGAGTAACGAGGGGAACATCTCAGTCTCTCACACTATTGGTGCTGGAACCAGGATTGAATGTATTGGGGGCCAGTAAAATAAAAGGACTTCCAGACCCAGCTGGCCAATTTGACCTGGATTTGGGCTTTCACGGATAGCCAACCAAGGCTATGTCTTTTCTCAGAGATATGGGACAAAGCAAACACCAAGCGCGTGGCTCTGTTATGAACCCTGTGATCTTCATATTCTTCTCATGAATCCCTGTATATATCGTGTTACAATAGGAGGTTTTCGACTGTACCAGAGCCTGGCAGACGGTTTGCTCTACTTCTCGGTCAAAGGGGTAAGAGCAGCACAAATTTATTTGGTTGATGATGGGAGGCCAGGATGACTGCATTCACCTGCTGGACAGAATCTATATGGACTGAGACCTTGACATCTAGATCTTTGACCACATCCACAAGCGATGTGGTCAAAGATCCCCGTCCCACATACACAAGCAATGGAGGACGACCATCTCCGAGAGCCAGGTGGGTGGTTGAGGTGATGTGAGACAGGTGTGATGAGATGGTGGCTGGGTGCGATGAGACCTTGGGTGGGTAATGTAAAATGCGTGAGGTGAGGCTGTGAGTGGGGGAGGAGACACGGAAGGGTGAGGCAATGGGTTGGTGAGGTGAAATGGGTGAAGTGAGAAAGTGGTTGAGGTTTGACAGTGGACAGGTGAGCGTGATAGTGGAGGTTTAATTGCAACAGTGGAGGGGTAAATGTGACAGAGGGGAGTTAAGGGCAAAATTTGGGGGTGAGTGTGTCAGTGGCGGGTAAGCGTGACAGAGAGGGTGAGCATAACTGGGGAGTTGAGTGCAACAGTGAGGGGTGAGCACAACATATGGCGGTGAGCGCAACAGTAGGGGCATTAGAGCAAAAGTGGCGGCTTGAGCACAACATTTGGTGTATGAGCGTGACAATAGACGGGTGTCAGGTGAACGTGACAGAGGATGGATGTCAGGTGAATGTAACAAAGTGGGCAGTAAGCATGACAGTAGTGGGGATGAGTGTTACAGTAGGAGATAAGCATGACAGTGGAGTGTGAGCACAACAGTAGAGACATGACAGTGACAGCAGAAGGGTGAGAGCAACAGTGTGGGTATTAGCATGACAATAGAGGGATGGTGGGTGAGTACAGCAGTGGCAGTGAGCATGATAGTAGGGCATATGCATGACTTGAGTTGAGTGCAAAAGTGTGGGTGAGCATGACAGTGGTAGTGGTGAGCACAATAATGGAAGTGGTTGAGTGTGATATTGAAGGATGATTGTGACAGTAAAGGGTTGCTTGGTAAGCGCAATAGAGGAGGGGTGATGGGTGAGTGCAACAGCTGAGTGTTGCGGTGGTGATGTATGAGCGTGACCTGAGAGGGTGAGGGTCACAATCATGTTATGAGTGAAACAGTGGTGGAGTGAGCATGACAGTAGAGGAGTGAGTGTGACAGTTGGGGGGGTGAGTGTGACAGTTGGGGGGTCATGGCGACAGTGAAGATGTAGAGGATGAGTGTGACAGTGGAGGGGTGGAGGTGAGCACAATAGTGGAGGTGTGGCTAGTGAGCATGACAGTGGAAGGATGGAGGTTGAGTGCAACAGTAAAGAGGAGACATGTGGAAGCAACAGTAGGGGGTGATGGGTATGGTGAGATGTTAAGTCAGTGGTTGAGGTGAAACAGAGTGATGTGATCTGGTGGATGGATGAGGAGAGACAAGTGAAGTGAGACAGTGGGTGGGTGAGGAGACAGGTGAGATGAGAAGGTGGGTGGGTGATGTTCAACAGTGGAGGGATGAACGGAAGAGTTGAAGGGTGAGCGCAACAGTGGAGGGGTAAGTAAGACAGCAGTGGTGAGTGTAGAAGTGGGGTGAACTTCACAGTGAGAGGGTGAGGGCACCTGTGTCAGGTGATCACAAAGGTGGAGGCGTGTACTTAACTAGTGGTTTAAGCGTAATAGTAGGGGATGAGAGCACCAGTGGTGGGTGGATGGGTGCAGCATTGGGGGCGAGTGCAAGAGTGGGGGTGAGTGTGACAGTTGGGGTATGAGTGTGACAGTGGAGGGGTGAGCATGACAGTGGGTGCATGCATGTATTTGAGTGGTTGAGTACAACAGTTGGAGTGGGAACGACTGTTGGGAGCTGAGCATGACAGTGTTGAGGATGATTGTGACAGTAGGGATTGAGAGTGACAGTAAGGGGTGAGGGTGAAAGTGGAGTAGTGAGCAAGAGGGCTGAGTGAAACAGTGAGGTGTGAGTGTTACAGTCGCAGGATGAGCACAATACTGGAGGGTGGTGAGTAAGCCCAATAGTGGAGGGGTGGCAATGGCGGTGGCAGTTGCGCACAACATTGGAGAGTTGGCAAATGAGCACAACAGTGGACGGTGGTGGGTGAGTATAGCGGGTGGGGCATTGTGCATGAGTGTGATAGAGGGGTGAGAGTGTGAATAAGAGTGGAAGAGGAAGAGCGTGACACTGGAGGGGCAAGAGGGAATGTGGTCGATCCTCGTGGAGTGCGATGGTTGTGATGAACATGATAGTGAGCAATGGGAGAGTAGGGGGTGATAGCAAGCACCAGAGGATACATCAAACAGCAACCCAGATGACTGGAAGGCATTGCCATCCATTAGCTGCATTTTTAAGAAAGTCAAAGTGACGTCAAATAAGAGCTGTCTGGGAAAGTAAGTAGTCCGAATGTGTGGATTCTTTGGAGTGAAAAGGAGTACCACAAGATGCCTTATAACCTCTGGAAATAATCAAACCCTACAGTTTTTACTTTTTTGACATCACTTGCAGTAACATTATAAGCAAGAAAGCTAAAAAGTCTCAACATGTAGATGCCCGACCAGACTGCAATGCCACCTTTTGGCTGGGCAGGAGATACCTTCTTCAGCAGTGAAAGCAGTCTAATTTACAGAATTAATCGGATCACACATTGCAGGACAACACTGTAGGAACCCAACTAAAGAGACTTTATGTAGCCTGGCCTGCTCCTGCTAAAAGAAACATGTTGATTGATGTGCTGGGCTGGGGTCTGGACTATGGGCCATAACCCTAATAGACCAGCCCTCAATACATAAATCACAACAGCCCGTCCTACCATATCCCTATCACAACCAATGGCGTTCCATCTCTCTAAGGTCTTCTGTTTTTCAGAACACTCTGTAAGACCGGTTAAAATGGCTGAAGATAACTGTTAACATTACTTTTAACCATGGTGATAACAATTTCCACTGTTTGCTGTGTTTTCATCAAATTCATTTATGTAAATACTTTTTGATTTAATAGAGCGCTCATTCTTCTTTCAAGCCTCTTCAGCGAACTCGTGTGTGCTTTGGTAGAGGAGCTACGGGTGGTGTAATGGGAAAGTAATGTCCATTCACTATTTTGGTGGAGGTAGGCAATACACTGCATGAACTAGGTGGGTTTTAAGTCCTCTTTGAAACTTCATGAAGCATCTTTCAAGGTGAGGTGCTGCCAAAATCCATGCAGGGTGCTGGGGACTCAGAGAAATCCACATCTACAGACTATGGTTTCCTCAGTGCTGTTCCCCAACACATGTAGGCCAGGGAGCACATTTTACAGCAATGAGGTGATTCATAAAGATAACAAGTCCACTGGATCATCCAAAATTGGCACAGTCTATTGTGGGTACTGCATTTGTCTGAAACATTCCAACATGTCAGAATTATATTTTGAGAAAAATGTCCTATCTGTAACAAAAAAAGTAGGACGTAAGATGGTTGCTGCGTGGCAGCATGGCCATTGCACCAACAAGAATAGCCATGGAAGGAATTATATTGTAAAAAAAAAATTCAAGATGGCTGCTGCATTTTCAAAATACAGAACAGCCATCTTGGTACAGTGTTTAACCTTGTAATTTTAATATGGCTGGGGACACGTTTGGCCGCTGACCAGGATCCAGTGTCCTCTTATGAGGATACCGGGTAATCACTGGGTGGCCACCAGAAAAAGCCTATGCTGGGATTCCTATAAGGCAGCCATACAGGCAAATGTGAGTGTTCCTATAAGAAAGTAGCAGGAGACAGTGGTTTTTATAGGATACCTATTAGATTCATATCATTTACATACAAACATCCTATAATATTTTTAATTTCCAGTAGAAATTCTATAGGCGATCTACAGTATGGGTTCACCTCATACAGGTAAAATGCAATCGTTTTGAAGTTTAGCCCCGAAGTTAACAGCACAGTCTAATTGCATGGGAGAAAAGCCAGCCATTCCAAAAAGCAATTTTCGAAGCATATGTGCAATACATTTCGAACCAAAGAGGAATTACATTTGGAGGCCTGGCAGCTGAACTAAATTCCAGCATCACATTATTGTTATGTTGAATGAATCCCCTGATTACTCAGGAGCAGCCGCCAGTGCAGCCAGGCAGCTCATTCACACAAAATTGCCAAGTAATGTGTTTCATGACATTCATGCCGCCTATTCATCTTACTCTAGAATGCAGCAAATATGAAAATAGCATAAGAACTGCTGGTGAAACCACTTTCAGCCATGCTGTAGAATAGGTTACCCCCGGTTACAGCGTGTCTTTTCTCAGCGCAACTGAGAAAACTCTGCGCGTTGAGAAATAGCGCTTGGGTTTTTACTTACGTTGGCACCTCAAAATGTTTGGGCTACCAATGTAAGTTGGAGGGAATAGATTTACTATTCCATCCTCCAGACTGAGCATGTCGGTGAAAGGGAAAAAAATCGGATTGGATTTACGTTAGCACCCCCAAAATATTTGGGGTATCAAGGTAACTTCAAGAACATAGATTTACTTTTCCATCCTCCAGTCTGAGCAGGTCGGCGAAAGGGTAAAAAAAAAAATCGGGTCTGACTTACCTTGGTACCCCAAAACAGTTGGGGTACCCAGGTAAAAACAGAGGGAGAAAATGAACACACGCTGCAAAAAGACGCGCTGGGAAAAGTGCGCTTTAAGTAAATGCGCAAAAAAAGGCACCATAACCAGCAGACACGTAGAATACGATCAGGCTGGTGAGTTTTCCCTGCAAGGACTGGACTGCATGTTAACACAGGTCCAGTGGGGTCTGTAATGGGGTGAACGCGAAATGTACAACATACATATTCATTATAATTACTATCAGCTGACGTTATTTCAAAATGCGAGGCTGGGACGATTAGCAATGATTTTTAAAAAAAGCTCTGTTTATAATTCTTTTGAATCCACTATGGTTATAATGCCAAGAGGATGTATGATGTTCATCATGTGAGCTAAATAGTTAATGTAAAACATTTATTTACTGCCTATTAAAGAATGCTGGCAACAGCTGTAGGAGCCAAACGATGAACAATGTGCACAGCAGCAGGAATAGGCTGAGATGCTGCAAATGGTTTTAGAATGGGGTATTATGGCCCCTTAAATGCATCCAAGCGTAAACATAATATAGTTGTTTTTTTGTAGCAGCAATATCATAATGTACAGCAAAGTGACCTCCAGTATGCCAGCTGTGTTTAGGTGCCATGTTTTACAAAATAATTTAGCAATCTCATTATAACGAACAGAAAATACGGTTTGAGAAAATCAGGAACAAGTATTGGCCAGTGCCATTCGTTTTCTGAATGTGAGGTTTGTTTGGTGAGGCATAGAGATGGAGGAAGAGAGCGAGGATGAATTGATGGATGTGTATGAATGCATGGATGAATGTTTGTGCATAAATGCATCGTTATATCTTCGTCCATAAATGTATGGATGTATATAGATGGATGAATAGATGGACGAAGTATAAATGAAGATTCGCTGAGCAGAATCTGGTGGTGAATCAGGCGCTGGGCATGCACACACCATGTGCGCATGCCCATAAGAATTCGCAGGGTAGCGTCACCCTGCAGATTGTTAAAGAATCTGGCGTTGGTGCCAAAAAGATTCGGTGCACAGAGATTCACTGGGGAGTTCCCTAGTGAATCTCTGCACACCAAATTTTTAAGACTCCACCCATAAAAAGCCCCGCACTTGTGCAGAACACATTATTGAATCAGCTCGTTCATGAAGGTAGATTTTCATCAGTGGCGGTTCGCTGCGCCAACCCCTGAAGTACAGCCACTAGCCTTTTGCTAGTGAGTACTTGCTTGCTAGCATTTGAGCAAAATACTGGCAATCCTACCAGACAGATTCGTGCACTAGCATTTGTTAGCAGGTCTCTTGGTCAGGGGGTTATTACTTGCGCTAAGCCTCTGAGTAGAACCTGCCCATATATGTTTGGGTTACAGGCAAACACTTGATTCTTTGTAGTGGACAATACGTTCCCACACATTTATTATGGACCAGTGTACGCATCATATTTTTAACAGGGACTCTACAATGTATGTCTTTTGATGACTCTGTACAGGATAAAAAACCTATTTTGCAGAAACTCGCCTCCTGCCCAAATTTCCAACCATTGCTTGTGGTGAGTAATTACAGCTAAACAGGGCCTAAAGTTCTAGGTCAAGACAAGCCAAAGGTTTGCTCTGAAATAGTTCAGGCAAAGTGCTCTCAGTTGCTGGTGGGTTTTCAGCGTGCTATAAGCTAAATTAAATTAAAAGTACAAGTGAAATGGACACAAACAAGATACACACTCAGAAATAACTATAATTATAAAACGATAAGTGACCCCAACGATATTGCTGCATAGAAAACCAAATATTGTGCCTACAAATATACATTTTGAGGCACTGCATTGCATTATTTGTAGAAATTTTGCAGTACTTTTATGCTTTAAAATGACTTGCATGTACAGCATTGTGCACTGTAGCATCAACCAGGGTATGTCCTTTATTTTCTTTTTTGGAAGTTAACATTTTTTCATGTTTTTACTTTAATATTTGGCATGTTTCATTTCATTTGCAAATGTAATGAAATTGTCAAAATAAGTTATTGTGTTTCTACATGTATTTTCAGCTCACACTGTCACTTTCTGTTGTGGTTTCCTTGGGCATGCAGCTAGTGCAATTATTTGGGGTCTATATGAGTGCATTTAAATAAAGCACACTATTTGTGCACAAAGAAAGCGAAACCAATATTGCTTTATAGCTGGTCAGATGGCACTACGAGTGGAGTACTCGTTATGACATCTGTGCAAGCCTGCAGTTGTAGGTTCTAATCCTGGCAGGGCCGACTCAACCCTTCATCCTTCCGAGGACGATAAATTGAGTACCACGCCAGGAACATGACGTGGGGTAATGATGTCACCGTTATTATCAGTGCTTAGATACCTGCGGGTTTATAGCGCTATATGAGCACCTACCTTTATACGATGCCTGCAGTTTTTGCATTGAATGTGCTTAGATATAATTGTTTGCCTGCCCATCTGTGTCATGTTGATAGAATGAAGGTAACCGGTACTCTGAATCAAGCCTTTCTTATAGTGCCACAAGCAGAAACATTGACTCAACCAATGGCATTGCTATGTTGAAGCAGGCATACATTGGCAACATCTACACAGAGTCAACAAAGACAGGTAGCAATGCATACTCGAAGACTCAAAGATCTATCAACTGGTATGATGGGTCGCCATTGCAGCTTGTCTTTGGACTTTGTGGTATGACCTTGGGTTTCCTCCTCTGTTTTTATTCTATGTCAGTGACTGCATATATTTTATATTTTGTATTTACTTGGTTTTAGATTTTGATTGCATTTATTATGTATTCGCGCTGCAAGGTTTTGATGGTCTTCGCGCATAACGCATATTCATTCATTCAAGATTCAGACAGGCACCCATGCATAAACTGACCACTGACATACAGCGCAACCAACATACATACAGGCAGGTAGGCAGGCACAGTCGACACTCATACAGGATCACATTCAGATATACTCAACTAATATACAGGGACCAGTGCAAAAAAAATCTGAAGGTAGCCCACACTGGCCATAACACCAACTTAATTTCAAATTCTAGCAACTGTCGGATGGTTCCTGCGATGCAACGGGAGACCCCAGACTAC
This sequence comes from Desmognathus auriculatus, assembly GCA_030264895.1. Taxonomy (NCBI): domain Eukaryota; kingdom Metazoa; phylum Chordata; class Amphibia; order Caudata; family Plethodontidae; genus Desmognathus; species Desmognathus auriculatus. Next base: position 9,255 of record JASBQM010431927.1, read on the forward strand.
TGTGAATTCCACCATCGCCCTGGCTTTCCCAGGGGCATTGTCCCCATCTACATCACCCAATTCAGATTTTCTATTGATTCTTTTTTTAAAGAACCCCATCACTGTCTGAGGAGACGGGTAGCTTAAAATACTTACCTTATCTCAACTCTCCTTTCTTCTTTTCTCCGGGATAAAAAGTAGATTGAAAGAGAGAAGAGGAAAGAGGATACCAGAAGAGGTGAAAGAGAGGAGAGGAGGATGGTGAGGAAGGAGAGAATAGGAAAAGAAGGGAGGAAAGAGGAGAGGAGGGGAAAAGCGAGGAACGCGAGGAGATGAGATGTGATGAAGGAGAGGAGGATCAGTGAGTAAAGAGAAGAGGAAATGAGATGAGAGGAAAAGAAGAGAGGCGAGGGGGAAAAATAAGGAAAGAGGAAGGGGAAGTGAGAAACAAGAGGAAAGGAGGAGAAACAAGGAGAGAAAGTGAGCGAAAGAGAAAAATAAAGGCAAGCGAAAGAAAAGAAGAGGAGAGGAGAATTGAAACAGGAGAATAGGAGAGAAGTGAAGGAGAGGAAATGAGAGGAGAGGAGGGGAGCATGAAAGAGAAGAGACAGGAGAGTAGAAAAATAGAAGAGAAGTGTGAAATGAAAGAGGAGATGAGAGGAGTGAAAGATGGGGGAGTGGAGTGAAAGAGCAGGGAAGGCAGAAGATAGAGGGAGGAGAAAGGGTTGAAGAAAGAAAAATAAAGGAATTTGAAACTACAAAAGGAAAAAATACAGAAAAATGAGACAATGGAAAGAAGAACAAGAGAGAAAGGAGGGAAGGAAGAAGGGAAGGAAGGAAGAAAGAGCAGTGGAAACAAGGGCAAGAAAAGAAGGATGGAAATAAAGAAAAATGGAAGAAAGACAGATTAAAAGAAAGAAAGCAAAATAGAGAAAGAAAGAAAGCAAGAGCGAAAGACAGAAAGAAAAAGACAGAAAGAGGGTATGAAGAAAAAAGAAAGAAAAAAGGAATCTCTGTGTTTATGCCAACCGCATTACCGCGGTCGGCAAAAACACCAAAATTTCGGGGGTTTTTTCGGTTTTTAATTTTTTTTTTGATAAAAACATTTGGCATGGTGCTCGGCGCCTTTGGCGCCCTCGCTCCGCCCATTTTTTATTAAAAAAACCCCTCCAGGTCGCCATGGACACTGAAAAAACACCAACCCCACGCCCCCCCGAAATTTCAGCATAAACGCTGATCACGGTAATGAGATCGGTGTAAATGTCATAAACGATATTTTGTACTGTGAATATATTGAAAATCTTCAAGCTGATCTAAAACAGGCATAATGTATGTTATTGTCTGCAGCAGGTGGTGTAAAGGATTTCTGGCCAAAACATCATGGTCTGAAAATTTGAACCAAAGACAAGCAGCAGTAAACAATTGTGCCCTGGTCAACAAGTAAGGGTGTGAAAGGAAGGGAGAGGCAATTGATTGCCCAAGGAGGGGAGTATTTGCAAAGGATGACAGGAATTGAAGAGGAGAGTGTTCATCTATGTTCACTCAGTCAGGCGTAACCTTTGAATCTAGCTTGCAGTTGAAACTGACTAATCCGAGGTGGTGGTGGCAGCTATCAACAGTGTCAAGAGGGTATGCTGCCCAAGTGCCTAATCATAAAAAAGTTATAAGATCAGATTTATGTTGTCTGCATCTCATGATGGGGTGAGAATTGGTTATGTTGTTCTATATCATGAAAAAATAATGTTCCTTAACTGTTTGCAACAGTCCATTTAGTTTTTCTCACACTTTCTCTTTGGTATAAATGTGTACAAAACCTAGGCTACTTTTGTACAGAGTTGATGATATATCGCAGTAAGGACGTTTTTCTCTTGAAAGCTGCATGTTGGCAGCATATGCTAACTAACTTGGACGGTATAGCCAATATGCCTCATGTTGACAGTATTTTGACTATGAAATATGATTAATTTTTTATTTATCTTGAAGAATATGTTTAGGAACTCTTTTTTCCCCACAGAAGTGGAAAAAAATCACCTGTTAGCCAGATAGACAGGAAACGAAAAACGCTACTCGCCGACCCGCCCGGACACGAACCGGCACAAACCGGCTTTGGCGCGCCGGCGCTGGCGCGCCTGCTACGTAAAGTAGTAGGCACTAGGCCCTCTGGGGGATGTAGTTCCCAACTGGGAGATGTAGTACAATAGGCAGAATGGAGAGAGAGCAAAAGAAGAGGCGGCGTGCAGCGTGGAGCGCTGCACGCACTTACAGCCCCCACAACCCACAAGTAAGTAAGCAGTGAACAAATTTATAAGTTTACAGTTTTAAAAACAGATTAAAAACAATACGGCGCCTAAACAATGTAATTCACAGTTCACAGAAATAATTTC
>JASBQM010443013.1:0-17762 GCA_030264895.1 Desmognathus auriculatus
GGGGCGACTGCCCGCCCTGCAATGAGCAGAACTGCCCCCCGGTGGCCTGCAGGGTGCCCGAGCTGCTGGCGCGAGACGAGTGCGCGTGCTGCCCGCAGTGCCTGAGCCTGGAGGGCGAGCGGTGCGGGGGCCGCGGCCAAGGGCGCGCGCGCTGCGCCGCCGGCCTGGTCTGCGTGAGCCACTCTGCCGGCGACGCCGAGGAGCAGAGCGGCAGCGGGCTCTGCGTCTGCAAGGAGGACAGCGCCGTCTGCGGCTCCGACGCTTTGACCATGTCTCATCAGCCAGACATAGTCTGGGATGGTTTTCACTGGGGGATATGGTCAAGCTCCAATGCCTGTGTCTCATGTGGCGTGCTTTACCTCACCAGGGCCCGAGTTATGTTCAACAGTTATTCCAGTGAGAAAAGCAAGAAATGTAAGTGTCATTTTCAATGTAGACAAGGACTTCAAAACACAAATAGAGGTAGTAATCATAAGCTCTAATTATCACCTGATGATGCTCCACAGAATACTCATGGCCTTGCGCATGCAACACAGAAGTGAACTCATGAGGACTTGCCTTATGTCAAAAATGTGCAACTGCAACATCATCTACCTCAACCTACACTAGAAACTGATTGACAGATTTGTGAAAATCCAGAACCAAGAACCTTCAAATTCTGGTTCTAGTTACTTCAGCCACCGCCCACTAGTTGCTAAGATACTGGGTGCTGGCGCTGCACTGTTCTGCTCCAATTTTTCAGCACCAGCATGCTAGTGCGGCCTTAGGGAAAAACACAAAGAAATTACATAAAAGTATAATCAAGGCTCTCACAATTACCTTCTGTTAATTTCTTTTCCTTTGCAGCAGCAGCCCTCAAAACTATAGTTTCTCCAGCCTTACCTCCAGTACCATTTTACACTCTATGTCAGAGTAGCCAACCTGAAGCTGGTAACATTTCTCGCAATCCCCCTTAATCGCAATTCTTGGAGAAAACGCAACATTATTGCAAGCTCCGGGCTCGGATACTGTGCTGTGAAGTGTGAAATGTAGAGTACCAGAGCTCAATTTAGGAGGGCTGCTGCTGCTGCTGCCAAAAAAGCAAAACAAAGGCACAGTAACTGTGATGAAGGCTGTGCACTGAGTGGAGGGGGCTTAAATATCCCTCATTTCATTTATTGGGAGTTTTCAGTTCAGATCATTGATGAAATCCAAGAAATCTAAGCACAATATGATGAGATTAGGTTCAATCTATCGTATTTCGTTCCCAAACAGGCAGATTCTGGCAGAGGTACAGCGCTACCATTGCCAGCGAATGTGAGGGTGACACAGTAGCGCCTACACCCAAGCGCCAGAGGCCGCCTTTTATTTGTTTAGTGTAACAGCTATTGGCTGAAAGGTGGCAAAGCCGTTACACTATACAAACATTGCACACATGCGTGGTCTGCGTGCAAGGAGTTATTTCACTCGTACTCATAATCCTGCCCCTATGCATGTGCAATTCTGGAGGGTGTGATCTGGGATGGATCTTCCGACCAAGTGGAGGGGGAGGGAAGCTGGTATATAAAATCCACTATAACCGGGAAATGGAATATTAGCAGTGGCCCAAGTCTCTTGAAGGCAGATGAAATCATAAAGATTCCAAAAATCAACGACTGCTTGATCCTGAGATTTAAGTACCAGCCCCAGCGAGCGGTTAAGCGCGGCTGCAAAGTGCGGCGTCAAGTGCACTGTCTGACGCTGCAGTGTGTAAAGAGCGGATACTGCATTTACATCGCCTATTGTATCTGGGCTGCTGCTACGAAATTGGTGCTGTCTGCAGAACTTTAAAAATCGAAGTTTGCCATTACTCAAGCCTACAAGATCCTACAATATCCAGCCGGCACCGGCCCCATTGGTTTCACTGGTCTCCTCCCCGTTGCCGCCCACCGCGAGCTCTGTCAGCTGACCTGAAGGTGAGGTTAAAAATCTACTCTCACCAGCGGTCAAGCGCGGCTGCAAAGTGCGGAAGCAAGTGCACTGTCTGACGCTGTCAGATGCGGGAAGAGGCTGCTGGGTGCCAGTTTGGTGATCTTGTTATTTGGGTAAGTTTATTATTCCTATCGTTTCGAGTGGGAAACCAAAAAACCAAAAAAAAAAGATGCCTGCCACAAGGAAACTTGCAAAAGCACCGAAAGCTCTTACTGCACTTATGAACTCTGGTACCTCTACCCCCATGCAATCATCACTTGTAAAATGTATTTCTAATATGAATAAGCATACATCAAAGCCAGAGGCACAGCCCCCCTCTGAGCATAATGGCAAGGAAGCCACTGTGGACATTCAATAATATTCCCATCCAGCACAAGAATAACGAGTAGGAAGTTATTCTGGTGAACCCAGAAATCTAATTTTTCCCAAACTCAGTTAATTTATCGGTGGATCTATCAGATGCTTAAAATGATTCTAACGAAAGAGTTGAGAGGGAACAAACTGACTCACAGCCTTTTTCTACTTCGCCCACTGAGGCACAGGCAGCTGCTACTTCAGATTCCTCTTCCAACTATCCTATGGCATCTCCTATTATGATTGCCACAAATATAACATCTGATGAAGGTGCACCTGCACATCAGAATAAATCAACACCTCCTACACATGATTGGGACACATACCTGAAAGTCATCGAAAAAATGTCAGACACCCTAAATGTGACTCACCTACTGGAAAACTAAGCGATTTCCAGGAAAGCGCAAATAAAAATTTTGCCCAAATAAGACAGGCAGTCTCCACTAATGTAAAAAATCAGGAAGACTGCAATTTGAAAGTGGACGAAATATTGAAAAATCAAAAAAGTGATAGAGTATTGCTAACATAGAGTGCAAAAGAGGCAAGCAAATTATTCCGAAAAATCTCAACTATAGAGATTAAAATGATGTTGCTGCTATCATCACAAAGTAACCAGCATATTAGGGCATCTTTGGCAGAACCACAATCCAACTTACAATTGAAAACTCCTTCTCAACAAGACTTTCTGAATCCGGAAGCTAAACCCTTCGTCTCATCCAAGCCACATAAACAGAAAAGCTAGACTTGCCAATGTCGAAACCCGTCTTCTGTCACTATGCTTTGTCCTTCAAACTGCTTTTTGCGAAGGAAGATGGTTTTGATAAACGCTCATTTAATCTTATCGCCTTCTTACATTTATGCACTTTGAATCCAATCCTCAGGAACATCAAGAAAGAGGATGTAAAATCCAAATACGTGAACCTCGATCAATTAACAACAATTGCTAAAATATCATTCACTTCAACAATTACTAGAAACCTAGTATTGTCGCAACAGACTTTTTTCATAAGCAAAGGGATAGATGTGGCGAGAATCTCACTCAAACCATTTGGCCATAATGAATCGAAGAGAAAAGAGGCCCATCTTAAAGCGACGGGGCTAGATGTCTCTCGGAATAGCAATCAAAAACGCAAAAATGACTCGTGGGCCCATACGGACCATAAACTAACGACTGTAAAACGATCAAGAAGGAGTAATAACGAGAGAGCTAGCTTCTTCGAGGAAGAAATTGTATCAGCAGACAAATCGCTCCTCCCGGCACGAAGTCTTCTAGAATCAACCTCGAGTGAAGAAACTCCATTACACTCTGTATCGCTTTAGTCTCCTCTATCCCAAATCAAGTCTACAATGGCCTCTCATGGAGCTGTGCGGGCCTTAAAAGAGCTCTGGAGCCCAAAAACTGGGCAGACATTGCAAAATATGATTTTATACTTTTACAAGAGACTTGGGCTGAATCCATTGAACTATGTGATGGTTTTTATGTTTTGTATCAAAAAGCCACTCCTACAACAAAGGGTCATAAATCCGGAGGTGTGGCAGCATTTATAGACATTGCGATGGGCTGGAGTGTTGAACAGGTATGGGCGGATGTCCCGGGATTACTATGCCTGCGCATAGCTACAAATTTAAAATCAATACATGCCCATTTTTTGCTAATTAATTGTTACTTACGCCCGAAACTCTTGACAAAGAATAGGGGAAAACACTTATTCAAACAAATAGAAAATTTACTGAATAATATCCACTTAGCCCATCCAGATGACCCTTTATTGTGGGGTGGGGGACTTGAACATCAGCCTGTTGAACCCACTGCTGTTCGCTGACTGGCACACTCCATTGGAAGACATAAAGGCGTGGTGTTTTGAGGAGTTATTTTCCCCACATCCTCCATCTGAACAAGCAAAACAAATGCGTGATATTATAGTAGTGAATAACCTGGTAGTTCGTAATGCACGCCTTGCCGGTATGCATACAGGGGAGTATACTTTTAAAAGAGGGACTGCCCGCTCTTTAATTGACTTCTTCATTGTAAACGCAGGATTTATCAAACAGTGTGTTTCTTTAAACTCGATATGCGCCGGGGGGAGTGATCATTCGCAAATGTTGCTTTCCTTCTCTCTTCAGGGCTCCAGACCATCTCCAACTGATTTCGCCTTACAAGGGTTACAGGTTAAAAGAGGTGGTATCAATTGGAATCTTTGTAACGAATTTGCCCTAAACAACATTTTCGATACGGCCGAAATTGATCTAAGCTTTATGTCTACTAATAACATTCTAACTGACTTTGGCACTGCCATGCTTTTGATCTCTAAGGCAATTTCCAAAAAAAAAAACCCAATCGCCCTCTTTAGGCTGGTTTGAGCAGGACTGTGAGAGTGCCAGGAAAGAAATATGGGCACTCACGACAAAAAAACTGTTCCTGTCAGCACAGGAAAATTTAGAATTAATTCCCAAAGGAATCATTTTAAAGCTGATCAAGGGACATTTCTAGAGGAATGTGTAATGAATTTCGATGAGAGAAAGTTTCTGGCAACGAATTAACGCCTTAGCCTTCCCTTTAACTGATAAAATCAGTGCAACAATCCCAGTGAACATCTGGAAACGCTATATCTCGGACCTATATAACATCTCCGAGCCAATTAATAAAACTTGCTACTGGCCTGAAGATATAAAACCCCTAATACTTCCATGTGAGAAGAGTATCTATTAGGTGATTTCAACTTTAAATCCCTCTAGGGCTAGTGGTCCAGATGGGATTCCCCCAATATTTGTGAAAGCTGCTCCAAAAGCATGAACAACCTACCTGGTTCCAACTTTAAATTACGCTATGCTTAACTTCATGATCCCGGATTCATGGCGCGGCTCGATCCTATTCCCAGTCCATAAAAAAGGTAACCCAAGCGATCCCTCGAATTATCAGCTTTTGGCACTTATAGATGCCTCAAGCAAGATTCTAGCTAAAATTTTGTTAGCCGAATTAATGAACTGGTGGCATGACAACAGTCTCATACCCATATCTCAAACTGCGTTTTTGAAAAACGCATCAACTTTAGATCATTGTTTAACGTTTGAGCTGTTGACGAATAAATATGTCACCATTAAGCACTATCCACTATATGCGGCCTTTGTCGACTTCACAAAGGCTTTCGAGAAAGTTCCTAGGAACCTACTATGGTCAAAAATGTTAAATGTGGGCATCCCCTATGGTCTGGTGAAGATGATTTATATTCTCTATACAGACTCCTAGGTTAAAATCAGGTGGGGCAACAAGAATGAACTTTCAGATAAAATTTTAACATCGAGCGGCCTAAAACAGGGGTACATGTTAGCACCTCTATTATTTAACATTTTTATTGCAGACATGCCCCAAGCCCTTAGCAATGACCTCTCCACCCCTTCACGGATGGGGGGGTCACTACATTCAAACTCTGACCTATGCCGATGACACCTTGATAATGGACATATCTCCAAAAGGGCTACAGGCTGCCCTAGACAAACTGCAGGAATACTTCAAGCAGAATAATATTCTGATAAATACTGGCAAAACTAAAATATTGAAGTTTAAAACAGAATTATGTAAATCGGGGTGGTTTATTGATAAGGTGAAACTAGAGGAAGTAGATGCATTTACTTACCTCGGCATCAGCTTCCATAAGAATGTGAATTGGGGATCACATTTGAAAGCAACCCGTCTAAGAGGGCTCTTAATTGCTAAAGCATTACAATGCCTCCGAAAAAATTTACTCGTGGTAGGCATAGCCCCTTTCATGAATATCTACAAAGCTAAATGGCTACCAGCTACACTATATGGGGTGGAGATTTAGGGTGTCGGTGCCAAGGATCACCTGAATAGATGGGAGGCCAACTTTTGGCGTTATATCTTCTCCATGCCCTCAGCAACCCCAATCGAAGCCATCAGATTGGAATTAGATTTAGAAAGTCTAGAGGCGCGAGGAGATTTCAAGGTTTTAAAATACTTTATGAAGATCCCAACAAAATCTCAGAATGCACTTGTAACAGCATGTCTTAGGGAAGCACTTGAAGACATACCAAAGTATAGGTACTTAAGGTTCGTTGAAGAAATAATTAATAAATATAACCTTTTGCAATGGCAGGCAGGGGCGGACTCAACAACGATGCTAAGCATTTTTAAACAAAACATTAGTACCATTGCTTTCTCAAGGGACTTTAAACAGTGTCAAAAACTGCCTATTTTATCTAGATTTCTTACAATTAAGAAACATAAAGGTATTGCAAACTACTTAGTCTCCAGCGAATCACATGAAGTGATTAAGGCCTTTATGTTGCTAAGATTTAACATGTTACCAGTACAATTCTATACACAGGCCTGGAATAAAGTTCCTAGAGAATTAAGAGTATGTTCAGATTGTATACACTTGGTGGATGACGTAGAGCACTTTATGTGCAACTGTTATGCATTGTCCCCTCTGAGACAAAAATGATTTGCCCAATGTATAGTAAAACTTTAATCACATTGAGTGACCCAGCGCGCATTGCGCAAATTTTTATATATATCAAACTTGCTTTCAAACAAAGGAAGACTCCGTTTGTCCTGTAATTTGTTTATAATTTATGTAAAGAATATTTGTTTATGTCCTGTGGTTTTAATTTTCCTGAAAAACTCCTTTTAGTATTTTCAATTTGTATTTTGGTGCTATGAAACATGTTTGTATTAAATGTGCAATAAACCTTTATCTTTTAACAACTATCAAAAAAAAAAAGTACAAGCCCCGCACAATTCCAGGATAAAAATCTAAGAAGGTCCTTCTCTGCAGCGCTGGAACCCAGTAGCTCACTAGTCTTTTGTCAATCATTGCTCTCGAGGCCATACAAGGACTCGAAACGGTTCTGTAAGCAGACTGCAGGGTGAGACACCAGAGATGGGCAAGACACCAGGGAGGACGTAGTAGTATTTGGCACATAAGAGCACCTGGTTTGGTATGGTCTGACGCGGGGCCACTAGGGGGCAGCTTGTAAAATGTAGGCCAGGCAAACTTAGCTGGTGGATAAAAAACCCAAGTGGTAGAATCTTACACACATTATTAGGGGGCGGTTATAGGCAGCCACATCAAGTACCCGCTGCACAACTAATGCTGATTTAAAAAATAATGTAGCGCAATCTCCCTCCACTGCTTTCCTGGTTGGACCCCCACCCCACCCTGACCGCTTAACCATCAAGATATCTGTTTCCTTAAGCCAGTGACAATTTCTCGAATGGTTAAGGAACCGCAGCATCTTCCATTTTAAGTGGTTTGTGGTTTCAAAACCCTGTGTTTTTTTGCCTATGTTTGAAATAACAACTGAGGGGTGGTAAGTCTAACACAGAAAGCACCATTTGAATCTTCAATAAAGGTCTAATAGAGTCGGTACTAACCTTAGTTCTAACTTGTACCAGACCTTTAGCCAGGGAGGAAGGTGCTCTATGCTCTGTAACAACTGGTAATAATTCCTCATCTTTCTTTTCTAACAGCTTGGCAACATTTTTTGAAATAACATCACTGACTATTGAGACACCTTTCCACAATGGTAAAATAACTCCATCAGTCAATAACACCTTTTTTTCTAAAATGGATAGTTTCCTCATTATAGTATCACATTTATGTTCAATATTCTTAATTGTATCCAAGTATAATCTTAGAAGCTCAGCAGTTTCTTGTTTGAAACTAGAATTAGGGTCTGTTTTTTTTATTTTTTTGCACCGGGCCTTCTTTCCCAGCCGAAGTACCCGTAAGCTTCCTTTTCCTGTTTAACGCCACAGCTGGAGACACAGAAACTTGGCGCGTAGGTTTGCACTTGTCTCCTACTACCTTTTCTCGAACAGTCACTTTTTCGTTATCGGAGGTGGATTATCAGGAGGTTTTTCTGTAACTGAATTGTTTAATGAGACCTCCAATCTAGCAAATCATTTTGGGGTAAGAGACAATCTAGATACTATACTAGCCTCTAAGTTATTTGTTCTTATATCTGAGACTAGGGGCAGGGAACTAATAGAAGGCTCTCCTGAGGTCAGAGATTTTATGTTCTGTGAATTCATATTAGTCACTTGAGCACACACTTTTTGAAGTGGCGGCACGCAGGTTCGAATCCCGGCAGGGCTGACTCAGCCCTTCATCCTTCCGAGGTCGATAAATTGAGTACCACAAAAAAATATAACAAAAAGACAAAAAATATAAGTGGGTGATAGTGCCATCTGTCATACAGCGCTTAGAAGTCTGCGGACATGAAGCGCTATATAAGCACTTGGTATTATTATTATTATTATTATTATTATTATTCTTTAGATACTGATCCAGAGGACCATGGACAGTAGTTTTACCTTTCTTTTCTCTTACCAGCATTTTTATAACAATAAAGTACAGAAAACAAGAATTCAAATTGACTAGTCATTAATAATAAAATAACAGAGGGTGCTGTAAAATGTTACACCAAACAAAATCACTTTGTTGGAATATAATACAATAGGCAGCAAATCTTAAAAAGATAACTAGTGTATACATCTATCTATCTATCTATCTATCTACTTGTTTATATAGCGCCGGGAACCCTGAGGCATCAGGACGCTGGGGCCCAAACAGGAGGGCCAACAAGGATGCGGACTCACTGGGAGTCAAACAAAAGCGTCTTCAGCTGTTTTTTGAAGGTCTCGGTGTTCATGACTGACCTCAGAGTGGGGGGCAGAGTGTTCCACAATCTAGGGCCGTGAATATAAATAGATCTTCCCAAACCTCTGACACGGTTTGCCCTGGGCTGGGCGGCCAGTAGTTGGTCCTGTGATCTCAAGCATCTAGTGGGCGTATAGGGTCGGATCCCACACTTTAAGTAATGTGGGGCGGAGCCGTGTAGACATCTGTGTGTAATAGTCAAAAACTTTAAATTCGACTCTAGCCTGAATAGGGAGCCAATGAAGGCTTCTTCGGTGGTCAGAAATGGGCTGCCTCCATGGGACTTCCTTTATAATCCGGACGGCCCGGTTTTGAAGTACTTGCAACTTTCTAAAATTTTGCTTGGACGTACCGACCAAGAGGCCGTTGCAATAGTCCAGTCTTGTGGATAGAATGGCCCTAGCAATGGTGGCACAGTTTGCAGTGGTGAGGAAAGGGCGGATTTGAGAGAGAAGCCTAAGATGGTACGTGGCAAAACTTACTAATGCGTTGTTGTGGCTATCCATGGAGAGTGAGGAGTCAAGAATGACACCCAAAGTTTTCACCTTCTGGACGGTGTCAATCTGAAATCCATCAATTAAGAAGAATTTGTATTGTTGGAGGAGATGGCTAAGTTTGTTTGTGGATGCCACCATCATCAGCTCGGTTTTAGATCCGTTGAGACACAACCAGTTAGACGACATCCAGCTCCTGATCAGACCATAAATCTCGTCGACCTTAGCTTGATCGCGAGAGGGGTCTCCAGAGAGCTCGATCAGGAGCTGGGTGTCGTCTGCGAAGTTGGTGAACATAACCCCATTCTCCTCCAGCAAATCAAACATGGGTCTGGTGTAAACGTTAAACAGGGAGGGAGAAAGGCAAGCTCCCTGTGGGACGCCAAAGAACATCTGTTCGGTATTAGAAGATGCAGCACCCCAATTTACAGAGGCATGACGGTCAGTCAAAAAAGAACTGATCCATTTGATGGCCTCGTTGGAAAGTAGGCCTATGGACTCAAGTCGCTGGACAAGAAGCTGGTGATCCAGCAAATCGAAAACCGCTGAGAGGTCCAACAACATCAGCAGTCCAGATTTGCCTTTGTCGATTAGATGTAACATTTGGGCTTGCAAGTCCAGTAGTGCAGTTTCTGTACTATATCTCCTGCGAAAACCCGACTGTCTGGTGTGAAGAATATTGTGCTCCTCTAGAAAAGATTGGAATTGAGCAGTTCCGATCTTGTCTATGACTTTGAGCAGTGCCATGACATTTGTTATGGGACGCAGATTGTTAGCGTCACGAGGGTCGGCACCCGTTTTTTTAACGAGAGGGGTAACTTTCACTTTCTTAATAGAAGCAGGGACAGAGTGATGAAAAAAGAGGAGTTAGTGAATCTCGTAAGAAATGGAGCGAAAAGTGTAGGGTATAGCAGGATAATTTTAAGAGGACATGGGTCGTCAGCAACTGAGGTGGGGCGCAAATTTCTCAGACAAGAAAGCATATCAACACAAGTGACAAGTTGAAAATGGAACAAGGGGCCCGAATCAAGAACACTCGAAGGGTTCCAAGGTTTCCGGTGCATTTGCGAGAGGAGGGTGAGAAACAGTTTCCAACTTAATTTTGTCTCTAGCATTGCTGATTTTAGTCCTAAAGTGGGTCTGAGCCCTGACACAATCGCTATCAGAAGGGGTAAACTCGTCTATCTCTGTTAGAGGTTTCTTCAATTCCTCCAAGATCTTAAATAACTCTTTAGTGTTATTTGCTGCATGCTGAATACGATTGTTGTAATATTCTTTCTTGGCTGTGAGTACGGCTTCTTTATAATTCGACACACATATTTTCCAGGCCAATTTGTGGGAGGCGTCGTTAGTTTTCAGCCAAAGCCTCTCTTTGAGTCTTTTGTTTTTTTTAAGAGCGTCCAATTCTAGGGACCACCAGGGTTGTGAGCGAGGTTTCATTCTCACTTTAATTTCATGTTAATTACATGTTAATAACAGTGCGAATAACAATTTGTCAAGGGCAAAAAATTATTCTATTTGTGCAAAAAACAATGGTTATGGATAGGTGGTTAGATCCTATGTGCAAATAGCAGAGAAAATATAGCAACAAGCAATACTGGTATCCAAAATTCATAGAATAAGGGCTAAAATAAGGGCTAAAAATTCCCCATCTCCCCAACTACATTGTATACAAAATATACATAATAACTCACAGTCTAGCAGCAAGTACTAACACGCTACAATAGTACTACACTTACCACACAACTGCAGGGGTAGCAAGCAAAGTTGTGCTACGCTTATCGCACAACTAAGTGTGGAGGTAGCAGCTGGGGCACAAGATAAAGTGCAAGTGCAGATCATACAAATGTGCTACGCTTGCCACACAACTAAGTGCAGGGGTAGTAACTAAGGCCCCACTAAAATGCAAGTGCAATCACGCAATGATACTACACTTGTTGCACCACCAAATGGTAGGGTAGCAGCAGGGGCGAAATAAATACTTCCAGTCACAACTACCAATTTAATAGACAACCAAAGTTAAAATGCAAATAACGCTATGCTTGCTGCACTTCAACGTGCAGGGGCAGCAACATATTAAAAATAACAGACAATAATATACAGCGTACAGGATAGGGCCCAAAGTGAGGCTGTAGAGTTTGAATAGTTGGGCCAGTTCACTAGGATCAGGGGACTCCAGGAGAGATATATATGTGAAATAGGGAGTGCAATATAAAAAGTACCTTTAACAGGTCAGATAAGAGCAAAGCAACCAAGCAGCCAAAGACAGCCTAAGACTGGATGACTCAGCCCGACTTTGCACGTATTCCAGCTCTCACCGTGCCGCTCGACTGCGGAGGGGCGGGGCTTTTATTCTTTGGCATCTTCCTGCTCATGGCGCTCTGCAGAGATGCCACTTCCTCGTGGAGCCTCCTGGGAAATGCAGTTACAGTGAGTCTGGCCCTTCCACCGCCAACCAACACACCAATGCAGTGCAGGCCCCCCAACAGAAGACCACACTCGATTCTAGGGGTAGTCAGAGGCGAGAATGGAGGTAGCACAGCCTAAGACTGGATGACTCAGCCCGACTCTACATGTACTCTCGCTCTCACCGCTCCGCTCGACCACAGGGGGGCGGGACTTTTATTCTTTGGCAGCTTCCTGCTCCTGGCGCTGTGCCATAGCGCTCTGCCGAGATGCCACCTCCTTGTGGAACCTGCTGGGAAATGCAGTTGCGGTGGGTCTGACTCTTCCACCGCCAATCAACACACCAATGCAGTACAGGCCCCCCACCAGAGGACCACACTTGATCCTAGGGGTAGTCAGAGGCGAGAATGGAGGTAGGACAGCCTAAGACTGGATGACTCAGCCTGACTCTGCACGTACTCCTGCCCTCAGCGCTCTGCTCGACCGAAGGGGGGCGGGGCTTTTATTCTTTGGCAGCTTCCTGCTCCTGGTGCTGCGCCGTGGTGCTCTGCAGAAACGCCACCTCCTCGTGGAGCCTCCTGGGAAATGCAGTTGCGGTGGGTCTGGCCCTTCCACCGCCAATCAACACAACAATGCAGGGCAGGCTCCTCACCAGAGGACCAGACTCGATCCTAGGGGTAGCCACGGGCGAGATTGGAGGTAGGACAGCCTAAGACTGGATGACTCAGCCCGACTCTGCACGTACTCCCACTCTCTCCGCATCACTTACATCTAAACTTCACAAGGAAGTGTTAAGGGATGCAGAAGAAGAAGCCAAATTGGCAGAGGAGTTATATAGAGGCACGAGAGATATACGAGACCTGAGAGAATGGAATGCTGCCAAGGCAAAACTTAATGTCCTTCTCAATGAAAAGGTGGAATATACACTAACAAGAACACAACAGAAATATTACGAAAAAAGGAACAAACTGGATAAGCTACTGGCCTACAGACTTAAAATCGCAGGCACTTAATAGATATATCCCATCATTGTTGGATATGGGGAAAAAGGAGTCTATTCTGAGGAGGGCAAACAAAAACTGTTTAAAGAATACTACTCAACATTGTATACTTCTCAGGGGACATCTTCAGCCTAGGTCAACTCTTATCTAGAGAAGGTGGGCCTGCCGCGTTTGGATAGGGAGGATAGTCTGCTACTGGAAGAGGATATTAAGCAGGAAGAGGTTATACAGGCTATAAAGACACTGAAACACAATAAAAGTCCAGGTCCAGATGGGTTCAAGGGGTTGTTCTACAAAACCTTTGCTAGTATATTGAGTGGCCAATTGAGTAAACTTTTCAATGATATGACATCCCAAGGTAGAGTTATGCCTTCCATGACAGAAGCGTTGGTACCACGCCTCCAAGCCTAATACGCCAGTGGAACTCTGTGTCCTATCATCCCATATCTTTGCTTAATACAGATGCAAAAATATTCACTAAAATTCTGGCCACTATGCTGGAGAATATTCTACCCAAGTTAGTGCACTCTGGCCAGTCAGAAAACAATACCAGAAATGGATTGGCAAAGCAAAACATTCTCAAATGTCCAGTTTCTTAATATCACTAGAAGCCAAAAAGGCGTTTGACAGAGTAGAGTGGGGGTTATAGTCAGGGATCCTAGAGCATTCTTGATTTGGTACAAAATGTAAGGCCATGCTGCTGGCTAGCTATCAGTTGCCAAAGGCCAAAATACGGGTCAATGATGAAACTACCTCTCCTTTTAAACTGAGTAGGGGAATGTGTCAAGGCTACCCCCTATCCCGGTTCCAATGGTTCCATTAGCTCTGGAACCATTGGCAGCAAAAATACGAACAAAAGCAGCAATAAAAGGTTTACAACTAGGGGGACGGGAGTACAAATTGAGTATGTTTGCAGATGACTTCATTCTGACCCTGGCGATGCTGGGAGTAACAATCCCGGCACTAATGGAGGAGCCGAAAGCATTTTTGGCTATTTCAGGATTTAAGGCAAAGGTGGAGAAATGAGCGGTGCTCGACCTAACTATCCCAAAACCAGAATTAGATTTGATTAAGAACTTGACTCCCTTCCATTGGGCCAAGTACCATGTGCGATACCTAGGAATAAATCTTACCTCTAAGACTCTATATAATGCAAATTACCCAACATTTTTTAGAGACATCAGACAGGAGCTCCAAAAGTGGAAGACAGTGACAGCATCTTGGTTTGATAGATTAGCTATTGTAAAAATGAATATATTACCAAGGTAATTGTATAACTTTCAGGTGCTCCTGGTAGGAGTCCCATGGAAGGACTTGCAGCAGGTCAAGAAAGACATATTTAGATTTGTGTAGAGGGGAAGAGCGAGAGTCACTAAAACCATAATGTATTTACCCAACTCGAGAGGAGGGTTAGCATGCCCAGATGTGATTCGTTATTATGTGGCGGCTTAACTCCAGGTATTATGGGAGTAGACAAGAATGGACTCAGATAAACAATGGGTGACTATGGAAGGAGCCCTTTGTAGAGGAGAGCTGGGAGCCCAAGCCTGGATGCGTAAGGAAGACAGGCACCCCAATTTATCTATAGACACTGGAATGCTTTCTTTTTTAAAAACATGGGATTGGGCAGTGGCTAAACACAAACTTACAAACTACCCCTCACCTTTCATCCCATTATTTCAAAACCCAGAATTTACCCCGGGAAGAGATATAGAGGGGGATATAGGCCCGGATAATGGGAAGCTGTGCATAAGGGAGAGATTTATATGAGAAAAGAGTGATTAAAACATTTGCACAGTGTAAATGGAAATTAAACTAACAGAGAAGGAACGGTTGAGATACGTACAATCGCGACATTAGCTGGTATAACCGCAAATGAAAAAAGGTCTTACTAGAATGTTAACACCATTTGAAATGCTAATATCAACGCAGTCTTCTGTGAAGGGATTGGTCTCAGATTTAGAAGTTATTACTTGAGGCAAAGACAGGTATAAAATGGAACTATCAAACACAATGGGAAGGGGATTTGGGATATCCATTGACTGATAGTGATCGGAGCATGTTTGGAAACGTAGTGCCATGACTTCCATATGTACGCAATTGAATGAAAACGTGACTAAGTTGATGCTGCGTTGGAATTATACCCTGGTGAGATTTCTGAAAATGGGAATAGGTAGTACAGACGGATGCTGGAGGGGATGTGGTCTGTCAGGCACATACATACATATGTGGTGGGAATGCCCAAAGATTCAAGAATTTTGGAATAAAGTGACGTCTTGTATTGAAATCATAGTAAATAAATCCATACCATGGGACCACAAAATATATTTGTTGGGACTTCCGAGCGCAGGTGTCTATCCACTCTATGGACCTAGGGGCAAACTAATAACACAACTACTTACAGTTGCCAGACAGATTATTGCAGCAAGGTTGAAGCAGAAGGCAGGCTTGGATCTGGAGGACTGGATCCAATGGATCTGGTCTGTCTTAACAATGGATAGACTGACCTGGAGCATAGGAGATAATTTAGAGCTGTTTCAGGATATATGGGGTCCCTTTGTGGAATACGCCATTAAAAATCACCAGATGAAATTTTGCCCCAGTGAATTTTGTACGGGGAGTAGGACATGTCAGCGAGCTAAGGTATGCGGTAGATTTGGAAGGCGTATGCTATATAACATCAAACCGCTAAATAGTATTATTTCATTTATATACGTTCATAATGTCGTCCCAATAGGTAGAACCAGCCTGGATGGGGGAAGGGAGGAAGGGGGAACTGTTGTGTTGTTGTAAGTGGGAAAAGAAATGTTATTTCAGTGCCGTTTTAATAAATAATAGCTGACTGGAATGTGTAAAAGAAGTAACAAACAAGGACTAAGGGACCTGAAGAGGAATAATGGGAGTGGAGACGAGGTAATGTTATGTTGATGTTTTGTTATGATATGGGAAAATCAACAAAAACGTTTGACAATAAAAAAATCATCAAACAATCTTGGGCCCATTCCACCAGATCCAGCTACAGATTAAAGTGGACGGTTTGGTCTAGCTGGTGTTTGGCTAGGAACCTTAATCCCATTTCAGCACCTCCAGTAGAGGCAGTACATTTTCTTTTATCCCTCTTTCAGAAAGGTAAAGCTTATCACACGATTAATGGTTACAGATCTTAACACCCCATAACCCGGTAGATGGCCTCTCCTTTGGAAAACACTTTTTGGTTTGCAAAGCTCAAAGAGCAATCAGAATTAACGGAACCCCTAGACCTAATTATCTGTGGGATGTGAATTTAGTCTTTTCTTTGTCTAATTCTCCATGTAATCCGGATCTTCCCATTAAGAAGATTGGTTTAGCTAGCAATGCTGCCATGCTTAATATCCATTAAAAGGTGTTTCAGATATCCCCACAAAGGGATACATTTTTCATTACCAGATGCACAAAGAATCTGTTTTTTATAACATATCCTGCCTTTCCTCAGAATGATAAATTGTGTGTGGTTAATTGTGTTAAATGTTAGGAAGACGGAACTGCTGCTTTTAGATCTCCACAGCACTCCAAACCTCATTGACCCATTTCTATCATCTCCATTGCCAAATGGGTCAAATTAATAATGAAGTAATCTGGGGTGGATATTTCCCAATTTGGAGCTCATTCCACTAGGGTGCTATTGCCTCTAAAGCCTTTTTCCAGGGTGCCAAAATCTAATGTGTTCTGTTACCTGTTAATCCCATCTTTGTGATATTTTGTTATTCAAATAAATTCATGTTTATGTTTCAGACGTTTCTTGGCTGACAAAGATCTGAAGACGATCAATGCTATTAAAGCAGCATTTCCACATTCAAAGATCTCACTAGGCTGGTAGTATGTGCTGCAGGCGAGTATAGCCCCCTGTCTTGCGTACATTCAGCTTTATTGCTAATGCAAAGGGAAACCATGGCTCAGCCATATAGACCATTCTAGGGTGGGACAACAAGAGTGAGCTGCGGTTTTGTGTGCCATGCCTTTTTCAACCGCTCATCTCAGTGTCATTCTCTTTCATGTGATTTGGTTCTTGAGTCACAGAGATTGAAATAACTCGGCTCCTCTGGGAGACAGCTGGTTTGTTTGGGGTTTGTCTTTTTAAGGCTGACAATTGTTAATCCTGGTTGCGAGAGCGATGACAGTCTGCTGCCCCCAACATCTAGTCACCCCCCTTTCGCTTGAGACACACAAGAGGAGATGACCCAACGCCTGGCAGCAGCATTGAAATACTTCTGGGGGAAAGGAGTTGTTATGCTGGGAGAGAAGGAGACAAAAGAGGAAAAGGGGTTAGTACCCCTTTTTTTTTCTCAGTTTACTGAGAAAAGACAATCCGACGGCAGGACACAAGGCTAGACCTCGCACACATGCCGAAGTCAAGATCCATACTGACATGAGGTCCCCACTTCGGTTGCCAGTCCACAATGTTGTCACTTCTAAGGCCACCACCTCCTCTTTCCAAGACCAGGATAGGACAGTGCAATTGAGCAGACCCCTCCCTGGCATCCAACGTCCACAAGTATGGGGCCTCTCTTCCCCCCCTTTACCAGCACGCAACAACAGAAGACTCATCGAACTGGCAGCCCGAAATAAACAGAGACTTTTGAAGGATGGATATTATGTTTAACTCTCATTCGCTTCCCTTCTCAACCCCTGATTCCCGCTTCCCTTTCCCTCTCCCCACTATTCTCTTTATCTCTTTCTTCACCACCTCTTACATCATAGTCGTCTTTGATGTTGTTTTTAATTTTGCTTTGTTCTATTATCTGTTTTCATTTTGTACTATGTATCTGCGGTTACAAGCCCTTGGGCAAAATCGCATTATAAAAACGTTCAAATAAATAAATAAATAAAAAGGGGCG
>JASBQM010454094.1:0-11539 GCA_030264895.1 Desmognathus auriculatus
CAACTTTGTAATTTTCAGCTGGCGCCTATTTGTTTCACATCTCAGAAGTAAATAATGACTCCTCATGTAGAAACCTTGTGTTAAAAAAATATATATATCCTTTATTTATGTCATTTTAGACATTGCATGTGATCCAATAATTTTTCATATATTTCAACATTAAATGTCATCCATTAAAAATTTTTTCTCAATTCTTGTTTCATTCAGCCCGACGCGCGTTTCGCTACTATGTAGCTTTATCAAGGGCTTTCAATAGAACAGAATCACTAAAAAAGAAAAAAGAAGAGATACAAAAATATATACAATGTGACAGAAACAATGAACATCAACATCTTAAGACTACACAAACTACTGAATAGTTGCACCACAGCACAGAGTGCTAAAGTCACAGATTTGCACCATTCCTTTTTCCTAGGTATCAATTCATATCTTTTTTATGGTCCATTAGTATGCCTTTATGTTTGTTTGCAATCTGATAGTTACAGAAGATTTATACAACTGTATTGAGTTGGTTTTAAAGAAAGTAAGCTTACTTGATGTTCTTTGTTTACTTTCGATTTGTAGCGCAGAAGCAGTTATTGTGTCAAAGTGTGACCACAAGTAGTACTCTGTTTTTGAGGCATAGTTGCCTGAAAATGAAGAAGAGAAAAAAATTTTTCTTTTAAAACCTCTGAATCCAACCAACGCGATGTGCAAAACACCACAAGTTGAAAAAAAGGAGTATACTCAGACAACTAAATTGCTTGCATGTACTTAGTTTCCTAAATCTACGTTGCAAAGTGCATAAATCAAACGAAATCCTTGAAGAGTAGTTGTGCGTGCAGGCGGCCAAGAGGCCGGTGGCACCACTTACCTAGGATCAGTCACAACCCCGTAACGCCAAAAGCCGGTCTGCACCGACGTGCAGTCGGAAGCGAATGTTGCAAGGTGTCGCCCTCGGGCTTTAAATACCCATGTAAATTGTAAAACGAGCAACCAATAAACTAATTAAGAAACAGAATTGGAACCATATGTGCATAATGTGTTGTTTAAATCCACAATTAGCGTGTCGTCACGAGCCGCCATTTTTGTAGTTTTTTAATATGCAATGGAGAGGCAAGTCAAAGCAATATTGAGAAACGAATTTGGGAGGCGAGCAGTTAATGAGAGAAGTTTAGTAACAGGATTGGAACCATATGCGTAAGGTATGTTATTTAGGTACACAGTTAGCGTGTCGTAAATAAGCCACGAGCCGCCATTTACGTAATTCCTTACGTAGTTTTTAATGTGCCATAAAGATGCAAAATAGAAACAATATTGTCACGAGCCGCCATTTATGCGGTTAATAATGTGCAGTGAGGCAAGTTGAAACGATAATCGGAAACAAAATTAGAAAACAAGCAGTTGGTAAAGGAATTTGAAAGCAGAGTTAAAACCATCTACGTATGGTATGAAGTTTGAATCCACAGATAGCGTGTCGTGAATAATCCACGAGCCACCATTTATTATATAGTTATTTAATGTGCACTAAAGAGGAAAAATAGAAGCGATATTGCTGGAGGGACTAATTACAGTACGGGGCAGCCGTGAGCCGCCATTTTAGTAGTTTATAGTATCTCCCTAAATTTAAACCACAAAAATAAGAACAAATAAATGAAAGAAGCAGCAGGAATTCGGCAAACAATCCTTAGGCATTAGAGTATTTGAGGAAAATGCACACGTACCAAACTAGGAAGCTGGAATCGAAAAATGCCATCCTTATATTGAGATCTCAATTGTTAATCCATTGTGGGGAGATCAAAAAAGCCGACAATTTGAAATAAACGGATTGTATAAGCCAAAGATCGATGACATGGTTCAAAGGTACCCTTTTATATTAATTACACCTATTCTGTGTTGCAATGGTTAGATTTTAAAAGGAAACATATATATATCCATCAGCTGCAGCTGGTGGATATATTCTGCAGAGTAAAAAAGATATGACAACCACATTGTTTATCTTAGCTTTTCATTGCTGTAAAACACATTGAGTTCATTATCCTCATTTAAACCAAAATTGATACTATTAAGGCGTGCAATCCACATAGCTTCTCTCTGTCGAAGTGTTTGAATCATAGTTTTCCCCGGTGTTGCTTTGGTGATACAGTCAATGCCTTGAAAAGTTAGGCACGGATTTCCTGAATGGTGTTTTAGAAAATGATCTGTTAAGGGCTGTTTCCTGTCTTTGTTGTTAATGCCTCTGATGTGTTCTTGTAGACGGAGCTTAAGCTCCCGTTTTGTGCTACCCACATAAGTTAGTCCACACGTACAGGTGATCAAGTAGATGACAAAAAGACTGTTGCAGTCAATATGGCAGGTAATTTTGAATTTAATGCTTTTGCGACCTTGAAAGGTTTGTGAGTTTGTGCTCATGAATTCGCACATATTACAATCACCACACGGAAATGAGCCAACCGTTCTTTTTTGTAACCAATTTTTTTCAGACGGTTTTTTGTTTTGGTTGCATAATCGGTTCCTTAATGTTGGTACTCTGCGGTAAGAAATAGCTGGTCCATTGCCAACAATTGGTGCCAGGTCTTCATCTTCACTGAGAATATGCCAGTATTTATTCAAAATTTGTCTAGTTTGCCAGTGTTCCTTGGCATAATCTAGGATTAGCCGAATTGGTGTCTCTGATTTATTGGTTTTAACAGATGTTTCATTTGTTTCATTTTTGTATAATAAATCCCTTCTTTGAATATTTCCAACTTTAGTCTTGGCATTCTCAAGAATTTTGATGGGATACCCCCGCTGGTTTAAACGGTCACAGCATTCTTGACTTAATGTGTTATAATCCTGGTCTTGTGTGCAGGTTCTCCTAATCCTGAGGAGTTCACCATATGGGATGCTGTTTTTTAAACTTGTAGGATGTGAACTGGTAAAGTGTAAAATTGAATTAACTGCAGTTGTTTTGCGAAAATTTTTAGTATGTAGAGTGTTGTCGATGACAGTAATTTGAAGATCCAGAAATTCAATACAATTACAACTGCACTTAATTGTGAATTTGAGATTTGATTCATTGTTATTCAGTAGATTGAAGTACTGTTGAAGATCTTCTGCATTGCCTTGCCAAATCAAAAAAATGTCGTCTATGAATCTGATCCACAGTACTGTTTTATCTACATATTGTTGGAATTGAGTACTCCATGCAAATTCATATTCAAATGCTCCCATATACAGATTCGCATATGAAGGTGCCATCTTGGTTCCCATGGCCGTGCCACTGAGTTGTAGATATAGTCGATCGTTAAATGAAAAGATGTTATGTGTTAGTACAAAGTGAATCATATTAAGGATCATCTCATTTTGTTCAAAATAACTTGCTGATTTAGTATTCAAGAATTTTTTCACTGCTTTCATACCCAAATCATGCGGTATGCATGTGTATAGTGAAACTACATCTAGTGTACAAAGCATATAATCTGTTTGCCAGGGTATATCTTCCAGGATCTTAAGTACATGAGTCGAATCTTTGATATAAGAGGGGAGTGTTTGAACATGTTCTTGTAAATACAAATCCACATATTCTGAAATATGTTCCGTTAATGAGTTGATACCTGAAATAATAGGTCGACATTCTGGTGGTCTTTGGGTTTTATGTATCTTAGGGAGCAAGTACATATGTGGTACACTGGGATTTATGATTTTTAAATATTCCAGTTCATCACTGTCAAGTAAACCATCTTTATGCCACTTATTAAGTGCCTTTTGTAAATCCTGTTGGTGGCTCTTTAGAGGACTAGTGGTAAGTGCTTTATAGTTATGTTGACAGTCAAGCATTTGTTTTCCAATTTTGATGTAGTCTGTCTGGTTCAGGATTACTATATTTCCACCTTTGTCCGCCTCTGTAATACAGATCGAGCGATCTTCAGCAAGGCTTTGGATTGCTTTCCACTCTGCCCAAGAGACATTGTACTGTGTTTTTGTGGGTTTCCCAGCATTTTTAGCTGCCAATTTTCTGACATCAGTTAATGTTAAGTTCAGAAAATTATCCACACAATTGCCTGGAACGAGTTGTGGACAGAAAGTTGATTTCGGTTTGAATCCTGATGTTCTAGCTAAGTTTGTTTGAATGTTCAGTTCTTTGCACGTTTCTTTAAAATCCTGTTCTTTTAGAGATTCTGGGTGTATCGAGGTGAGCAGTTGTATGTCTTCAATGTCTGTAATTGTTTCCATTGAAGGCACAACCTGTTCATATTGAATTTTAGGATTATAAGGTTTAGTAAGAAAATGCTTTTTGAGTTTGAGTTTTCTTGAGAAGTCATAGATATCCAATTCAACTTTAAAATAATCTATACTCTTACTGGGACAAAAGGAGAGTCCTTTATTGAGTATTCGATTTTCTGTATTTGACAACATCCGGTGAGACAAATTGATAACCAATGAGTTGTTTATTATTTCGTTGTTTTGCGTGTTGTTTTCTTCGTGTTGTCCACTGTGGTTTTGCCTTTGTCTTTTTCTTTTTCTTTGCTGATTGCGCCCCCCCCGGCATCCCCGTTTTTTGATGTTGTTGGTTTTTGCGTGGGTAAGATATTGAGGGGGCCTTGTCTGTTTGCTTTTCGTATTTTGTATATCTCATTCAAAAATGATTGTGCTCGGTCTTCTTCTGTATGAGTGTTCCCTGATTCAGAAATATCACTGATTGAACCATCTGTTTCAGAAATATCTGTTTCACTTGTTACAATCTTTTTGTTGCCCAGCGTAGTAACATTCGGTAGACCTACAATGTTATCATATTTTTTATGGAATGTGTAAATTCTTCCATTTTGATAATCCTTGATGTCTCTATTTAGTTTAGAACTTTTCCTGTTTTGGATTACTTTATCGTGTTCCTCAATACATCTATTTAGTTCTTTAAGATTATTCGTACGTGTCTCTTCACTCATTGCCATTTCTTCCATTATTTCTGTAAGTTTGATAATTTCATTTTCAGCCTCTTGCCTTGTTTCTTCATTCATTTCTATGAGCATTTTCATTTTATTTCGTGAGAATTCAACTGAATTTGCCTCCCATCTAATTGCCCATTCACGCGTAAGACTTTCAGAAGATGGAAAAATCATGTCCCTTAGTCCTCTTGGTATAATATCCATTTCCAGATAATTGCGTAAAGAAGTAACTTCCCACCATTTGGTGATTTCCTTTTTATTTGCTCTTTCCAATTGTAAAAACACTTTACTTGGCGTAGTAGGTATATTATTAGTTGAATTCAAAAAATGAGTCCCTTGTCCAGAAAAAATGGCTCGTGCTGTCTCCTCTCGTTTCTTACGATATTCCATTATAAGTTTAGGAGCACTTTGTGCTGGAATTCAAAGTCAAATATTTCTTTTTCAAATTAGTTATTAATATATTAGATCGTTGAGTATATGTGCAAAATTGCTTAGCTGCTATAGGAAGCTGTGATTAACATTTGTACAACTTTCAACGTCGAGTTTTTTTGTCCTACAGCGCTTTTACAAATAAGTTGGGGCAGCCACTGCTGAATCTGGCGACGTTTCCAGATATAAATATTTGTCACAACTTTGTAATTTTCAGCTGGCGCCTATTTGTTTCACATCTCAGAAGTAAATAATGACTCCTCATGTAGAAACCTTATGTTAAAAAATATATATCTCCTTTATTTATGTCATTTTAGACGTTGCATGTGGTCCAATAATTTTTCATGTATTTCAACATTAAATGTCATCCATTAAAAAGTTTTTTTCAAAACTTGTTTCATTCAGCCCGACGCGCGTTTCGCTACTATGTAGCTTTATCAAGGGCTTTCAATGGAATAGAATCACTAAAGGGAGAAAAGAGAAGAGATACAGAAATATATACAATGTCACAGAAGCAGTGAACATCAACATTTTAAAATTACCCAACCTACTGAATAGTTACACTACAACACAAAATGCTAAAGTCACAGATTTGCACCATTCCTTTTTCTTAGGTATTAATTCATATCTTTTTTATGGTTGGTTAGTATGCCTTTGTGTTTGTTTGTAATCTGAAAATTACAGAGGATTTATACAACCGTGTTGAGTTAGTTTTAAAGAAAGTAAGCTTACTTGATGTTCTTTGTTTATTTTCAATTTGTAGCGCAGGAGCAGTTAACGTGTCACATTGTGACCACACATAGTACTCTGTTTTAAAGGCATAGTTGCCTGAAAGTAAAAAAGAGAAAGATATTTTTGCTTTTAAGACCTCTGAGTCCAACTGACACGGTATGCAGAACACCATAAGTTGAAAAAAGGAAGAAAATACTCAAATAGCTGAAATGCTTGCATGTACATAATTACTTAAATCTACGTTATAAAGTGCATATATCAAGCGAGACCCTAGACGAGTAGTTGTACATGCAAGCGGCCAAAAGGCCGATAGTATCACTTACCTAAGATTAGTCACAGCCCCGTAACGCCAAAAGCCGGTCTGCACCGACGTGCAGTCGGAAGCGGATATTGCAAGGTGTCACCCACGGGTCTTAAATACCCATGTAAATTGAAAAACAAGCAACCAATAGATTAATTAAGGAACAGAATTGGAACCATATGTGCAAAATGTGTTGTGTAAATCCACACTTAGCGTATCGTAGCGGACCGCCATTGTTGTAGTTTTTTAAAATAACAACCCCGTAATGTCAAAAGCCGGTCTGCACCGACGTGAAGTCGAAAGCGGATGTTACAAGGTGTCGCCCTTGGGTTTAGGATACCCATGTAAAGTGTACAGCGAGCAACCAATAAGTTTATTGGGAAACAGAATTGGAACCATATGTTCATAATGTGTAGTTTAAATGCACAATTGACGTGTCATCACGAGCCGCCATTTTTGTAGTTTTTTAGAGTACAATGGAGAAGTAAGTGAGGACAATATTGAGAAGCGAAGTTGGAAGGCGAACAGTTAGTGAGAGAGTTTTAATAACAGGATTGGAACCATATGCATAAGGTATGTGTTTAGGCACACAGTTAGCGTGTCATCACTAAGCCACCGGCCGCCGTTTACATGATTCCTTGCGTGATGTTTGAAGTGCCGTAAAGATGAAAAAATAGAAACGATGTTGTCACAAGCCGCCATTTAAGCGGTTAATAATGTGCAGTGAGGCAAGTTAAGACGATAATCGGAAACAAAGTTAGAAAACAAACAGTTGAAAAACAGAATTGAAGCCATCTACGTATGGTATGGAATATGAATCCACAGTGAGCGTGTCGTGAATAATCTACGGGCCGCCATTTGTATATATATATTATGTAATTATTTAATGCGTACTGAAAGGAAAAAATGGAAACAATATTGCTGAAGGAACTGATTACAATGCAAGGCAACCGTGGGCCGTCATTTTGGTAGTTAATAATATCTCCCTAAATTTAAACCACAAAAGTAAGAACAAATAAGTGAGAGAAGCAACAGAAATTCGGCAAGCAGTCCTTAGGCACTAGAGTATTTAAGAAAAATGCGCATGCAAACCAAACTTCGAAAAATGCCATCCTTATGTTGAGATCTCAATTGTTAGTTCATTGCGGGGAGATAGAAAAAGCCGGCAATATGAAAAACGAATTGTATAAACCAGAGATCGATGACATGGTTCAAAGATACCCTTTTATATTAATTACACCAACTCTATGTAGCAGTGGTTAAATTTTAAGAGGAAACATATATATATCCATTAGCTGCAGCTGATGGATATATTCTGCAGAGTGAAATAGGTGTGACAACCGCATTGTTTATCTTAGCTTTTCATTGCTGTAAAACACATTGAGTTCATTATCCTCATTTAAGCCAAAATTGATACTATTAAGGCGTGCAATCCACATAGCTTCTCTCTGTCGAAGTGTTTGAATCATAGTTTTCCCCGGTGTTGCTTTGGTGATACAGTCAATGCCTTGAAAAGTTAGGCACGGATTTCCTGAATGGTGTTTTAGAAAATGATCTGTTAAGGGCTGTTTCCTGTCTTTGTTGTTAATGCCTCTGATGTGTTCTTGTAGACGGAGCTTAAGCTCCCGTTTTGTGCTACCCACATAAGTTAGTCCACACGTACAGGTGATCAAGTAGATGACAAAAAGACTGTTGCAGTCAATATGGCAGGTAATTTTGAATTTAATGCTTTTGCGACCTTGAAAGGTTTGTGAGTTTGTGCTCATGAATTCGCACATATTACAATCACCACACGGAAATGAGCCAACCGTTCTTTTTTGTAACCAATTTTTTTCAGACGGTTTTTTGTTTTGGTTGCATAATCGGTTCCTTAATGTTGGTACTCTGCGGTAAGAAATAGCTGGTCCATTGCCAACAATTGGTGCCAGGTCTTCATCTTCACTGAGAATATGCCAGTATTTATTCAAAATTTGTCTAGTTTGCCAGTGTTCCTTGGCATAATCTAGGATTAGCCGAATTGGTGTCTCTGATTTATTGGTTTTAACAGATGTTTCATTTGTTTCATTTTTGTATAATAAATCCCTTCTTTGAATATTTCCAACTTTAGTCTTGGCATTCTCAAGAATTTTGATGGGATACCCCCGCTGGTTTAAACGGTCACAGCATTCTTGACTTAATGTGTTATAATCCTGGTCTTGTGTGCAGGTTCTCCTAATCCTGAGGAGTTCACCATATGGGATGCTGTTTTTTAAACTTGTAGGATGTGAACTGGTAAAGTGTAAAATTGAATTAACTGCAGTTGTTTTGCGAAAATTTTTAGTATGTAGAGTGTTGTCGATGACAGTAATTTGAAGATCCAGAAATTCAATACAATTACAACTGCACTTAATTGTGAATTTGAGATTTGATTCATTGTTATTCAGTAGATTGAAGTACTGTTGAAGATCTTCTGCATTGCCTTGCCAAATCAAAAAAATGTCGTCTATGAATCTGATCCACAGTACTGTTTTATCTACATATTGTTGGAATTGAGTACTCCATGCAAATTCATATTCAAATGCTCCCATATACAGATTCGCATATGAAGGTGCCATCTTGGTTCCCATGGCCGTGCCACTGAGTTGTAGATATAGTCGATCGTTAAATGAAAAGATGTTATGTGTTAGTACAAAGTGAATCATATTAAGGATCATCTCATTTTGTTCAAAATAACTTGCTGATTTAGTATTCAAGAATTTTTTCACTGCTTTCATACCCAAATCATGCGGTATGCATGTGTATAGTGAAACTACATCTAGTGTACAAAGCATATAATCTGTTTGCCAGGGTATATCTTCCAGGATCTTAAGTACATGAGTCGAATCTTTGATATAAGAGGGGAGTGTTTGAACATGTTCTTGTAAATACAAATCCACATATTCTGAAATATGTTCCGTTAATGAGTTGATACCTGAAATAATAGGTCGACATTCTGGTGGTCTTTGGGTTTTATGTATCTTAGGGAGCAAGTACATATGTGGTACACTGGGATTTATGATTTTTAAATATTCCAGTTCATCACTGTCAAGTAAACCATCTTTATGCCACTTATTAAGTGCCTTTTGTAAATCCTGTTGGTGGCTCTTTAGAGGACTAGTGGTAAGTGCTTTATAGTTATGTTGACAGTCAAGCATTTGTTTTCCAATTTTGATGTAGTCTGTCTGGTTCAGGATTACTATATTTCCACCTTTGTCCGCCTCTGTAATACAGATCGAGCGATCTTCAGCAAGGCTTTGGATTGCTTTCCACTCTGCCCAAGAGACATTGTACTGTGTTTTTGTGGGTTTCCCAGCATTTTTAGCTGCCAATTTTCTGACATCAGTTAATGTTAAGTTCAGAAAATTATCCACACAATTGCCTGGAACGAGTTGTGGACAGAAAGTTGATTTCGGTTTGAATCCTGATGTTCTAGCTAAGTTTGTTTGAATGTTCAGTTCTTTGCACGTTTCTTTAAAATCCTGTTCTTTTAGAGATTCTGGGTGTATCGAGGTGAGCAGTTGTATGTCTTCAATGTCTGTAATTGTTTCCATTGAAGGCACAACCTGTTCATATTGAATTTTAGGATTATAAGGTTTAGTAAGAAAATGCTTTTTGAGTTTGAGTTTTCTTGAGAAGTCATAGATATCCAATTCAACTTTAAAATAATCTATACTCTTACTGGGACAAAAGGAGAGTCCTTTATTGAGTATTCGATTTTCTGTATTTGACAACATCCGGTGAGACAAATTGATAACCAATGAGTTGTTTATTATTTCGTTGTTTTGCGTGTTGTTTTCTTCGTGTTGTCCACTGTGGTTTTGCCTTTGTCTTTTTCTTTTTCTTTGCTGATTGCGCCCCCCCCGGCATCCCCGTTTTTTGATGTTGTTGGTTTTTGCGTGGGTAAGATATTGAGGGGGCCTTGTCTGTTTGCTTTTCGTATTTTGTATATCTCATTCAAAAATGATTGTGCTCGGTCTTCTTCTGTATGAGTGTTCCCTGATTCAGAAATATCACTGATTGAACCATCTGTTTCAGAAATATCTGTTTCACTTGTTACAATCTTTTTGTTGCCCAGCGTAGTAACATTCGGTAGACCTACAATGTTATCATATTTTTTATGGAATGTGTAAATTCTTCCATTTTGATAATCCTTGATGTCTCTATTTAGTTTAGAACTTTTCCTGTTTTGGATTACTTTATCGTGTTCCTCAATACATCTATTTAGTTCTTTAAGATTATTCGTACGTGTCTCTTCACTCATTGCCATTTCTTCCATTATTTCTGTAAGTTTGATAATTTCATTTTCAGCCTCTTGCCTTGTTTCTTCATTCATTTCTATGAGCATTTTCATTTTATTTCGTGAGAATTCAACTGAATTTGCCTCCCATCTAATTGCCCATTCACGCGTAAGACTTTCAGAAGATGGAAAAATCATGTCCCTTAGTCCTCTTGGTATAATATCCATTTCCAGATAATTGCGTAAAGAAGTAACTTCCCACCATTTGGTGATTTCCTTTTTATTTGCTCTTTCCAATTGTAAAAACACTTTACTTGGCGTAGTAGGTATATTATTAGTTGAATTCAAAAAATGAGTCCCTTGTCCAGAAAAAATGGCTCGTGCTGTCTCCTCTCGTTTCTTACGATATTCCATTATAAGTTTAGGAGCACTTTGTGCTGGAATTCAAAGTCAAATATTTCTTTTTCAAATTAGTTATTAATATATTAGATCGTTGAGTATATGTGCAAAATTGCTTAGCTGCTATAGGAAGCTGTGATTAACATTTGTACAACTTTCAACGTCGAGTTTTTTTGTCCTACAGCGCTTTTACAAATAAGTTGGGGCAGCCACTGCTGAATCTGGCGACGTTTCCAGATATAAATATTTGTCACAACTTTGTAATTTTCAGCTGGCGCCTATTTGTTTCACATCTCAGAAGTAAATAATGACTCCTCATGTAGAAACCTTGTGTTAAAAAAATATATATATCCTTTATTTATGTCATTTTAGACATTGCATGTGATCCAATAATTTTTCATATATTTCAACATTAAATGTCATCCATTAAAAATTTTTTCTCAATTCTTGTTTCATTCAGCCCGACGCGCGTTTCGCTACTATGTAGCTTTATCAAGGGCTTTCAATAGAACAGAATCA
>JASBQM010465176.1:0-11518 GCA_030264895.1 Desmognathus auriculatus
AGCTCCCCTTTCTTGCTCATCTAATAAAAATACCTTGATGTGTGACAAGGTGTCCCAATATTTTTCTATCTCTCCCCAACTACCAGCTAGCCATCAATATTCTTCAGAGCTCTTCCATTCACATAGACTGAGCCTTGGTGCTCTTCATATACTCCTGCTGACTTCCCTACCGGGGTGAAATGGCGTGACGAGGTGAGTTGACAATGCTATAACATTCCATACACATTCCACAGGCTCATATTTTGTTTATCTTAGGAAAGTAGCTAGGTCTTTCAGGCATGTTTGCTTACACAACTCAGAGGACTTGCCGTATGTCATTTTGAACACTTTTAGATACCCTACTATATGTCAATTTATGTAAAATGCCTTCTATTTCTTGAAATGCCTCACCAAGGTCTCTGCTGTGATGCATACTTATTTATTTCTTTTTTTTTTTTTTTTTTAGCTTCAAAATTTTTATTTGCAAATAAAATTTACAGGGTGAAATACAAAAATGTGTATACATACAAATATGAAAAATTTGCATAAATAAAAAGGAATATAGGGAAAAAAAATAGATCAGTCTTGTTGATCTATAAATATAGAGAGTTAGAAAATAAACCATATATACATACTCGTAATGCATAGCTCCTAACTCAAAACACACTTAGTCGTCATTCAAAGATTCGAAATATTCAGTTAATGGGCCCCAAACCTTCATTAGACGTATAATATTACCCCGTTTAGTAAGAATAATCTTTTCATGCATATAAAAATCTAGAAGTTCATGAAACCAATGTGCACCAGTTGGTGGGTCAGAATCTTTCCATCTGCGAGCTATCAGAAGTCGAGCAATAGCTATTGCTACAAAAAGAAAATCCTCAAATGAATTATCTATAGTGGTGATAGTGCCAAAAAAGATAGAAAAAGGAGAGAAAGTAAGGTTAGTTTTGCAAATTGAGCTTAATTTAGTAAAAACTTCCGACCAATAAGTGGTCAGAATTGGACAGGAGCAAAAAATATGAATAAGATCTGCAGCCAGTATCTTGCACCTAGGACATGTCGCCTGGCAATTAAGACCTATTTGATGTAATTTATAGGGAGTAATGTATTGTAAAAAAAGTATTTTATATTGATTATTCCGCAGATTAGCTGGTATTAGTGTAGAAAAGCTTTTCTTAAGAGCAGTATTGAAAAAATGGAGTGTTACCTCGTCTCCCATAAGAGTAGACCACTTGCAGGCGTAGTTTGCAGAGTCTGATTGAGCTGCGTCCAGGATAAAAGAGTAATAAAGTGATATTCTAAGACTTTTGTCAAAAAAGGGTATTAGCTGGGGAGCAGGATTGACATTAGACCAGATAATCCCCTGTTGAGGCAATAGTTCCCGTAGCTGTAAGTACTTAAAGAAACTCCCTCGGGGTAGCATATATTGTTCTGCTAATTCCTCGAAGGAACAGAGCACGCCCTGTTTACATAGCTGACCAATAGTAGTGATTCCAAGAGTTTCCCACTGTAGAGAAATAGAATCATTAATTTGAAGACCAATGTCGGGATTATGCCAAAGAGGAGTAAATTCGTTAAAAAAGGGAATCGCTAATTCCTTAAGAAGTGCCTTCCAGATTATTTTGAGTCCTCGAAAAATAGATGTGTTTGCCCTTGGATTTGTTGAGAGACGGAAAAGTAGTAAATGAGGCTGATTAGATGGCAAGGAAATAGCAAGCGGAAAGTCGCTAGATTGATTATGATTGGCGGCTGCCAATCGCGCTGACATAGCGGCCAAGTAATATGCATACATGTCGGGGGCAGCCAGTCCACCTCGTACAAGTGGAAGCCGAAGCCATTTATAAGCTCTGCGTGCCTTCTTATTATTCCATATAAAGGAGATGAAGATAGAATGTAGTCTAGAAAAGTACGAGCGGGGAATAATAATGGGTAATGCCCGAAAAAAATACAAAAATTTGGGTAAAATTTTCATCTTAATGATGTTGATACGCCCCAAAATAGATAGTGGTAAAGTTTCCCACTTTCTTAACTTTGTTTGAGTGTCTTTAAGTATTGCGTCATAATTGAGTTTAAAAATATCACGTAAAGATGGAGCAATTTTGACTCCCAAGTATGTGGCCTGATCTTTCAATAGTGGTGAATTAAACTGTTGAATATTGAGTGTTAAGATCTCTGTTTTGGCCGAGTTCAACAAGTAACCAGAAACTTGTCCAAAAGATTTAGCAATGTCTAAAATAGCCGGCAGGCAGATTGATGGGTTTTGAGCAAGCAGGGCGACGTCATCCGCAAAAGCCAAGACTTTATTAGTGGGCATGGTTGTGTTGATAGAAAGAATACGAGGATCCTCTCGAAGTCGATACAGATAAGGTTCTAAATAAAGAGCAAATAAAAGAGGGGAAAGAGGGCATCCCTGTCTGGTTCCTCTAGAAATAGATATGGGATCAGATAAGTTTGAATTAATAATGATACGAGCTTGAGGATGTAAATAGAGAGCCGAGATACAGTGGATGAATATATCGGGAAAGCCAAACTTGGTAAGCACGGCCCAGAGAAAAGGCCAGGAGACACGATCAAACGCCTTTTCGGCGTCAAGAAATATGGCCGCAACTGAGAGACCATCTAGAGTGGCCCGATCAAAGACAGCAACAAGATGGTTGATGTGGTTAACTGTAGATCGACCATAAATAAAACCATGTTGCTCCCGTGAAATAATGGATGATAGAGGTGAGCACAAACGTCTACTGAGAATTTTAGAGTAAATTTTGCTGTCACAATTTAATAAAGAAATAGGTCGATAAGAGCCACATTGGGTCGCTTCTTTATTTTTTTTCAAAAAAATATCAATATTAGCTGACTGCCAGCTGGCAGGTATATTTCCCCCCGCCTGGATTGATAAGATTAATTTGAGAAAGCAAGTTAAAAGCTGGTCTTGAAAAGTTTGGTAAAATTCCGTGGGAAGGCCATCGTTGCCAGCCGCCTTAAGCTTGGGGAGTAAATCAATAGATTCACGTACTTCTTGTGCGGTAAACATAGCAAGTAGTTGTTCTGTGGTTTGAGGGTTAATACGCGGAGGTTGAAAATGTGCAAGGTATATGTCGATAGCCTCCATGCTGGCATTTGTGGAGTCTTGATATAAATCTGAATAAAATGAATGAAATGCGGAGCATATTTGCATTTGTTCTTTAACCAGATTGCCAGAGGAGGTAATGATCTGTGTAATCTTATGTAAGGCATCTTGTTCCTTAGTTTGCTTGGCCAAAATACGACCACAGTACTGGCTTTGCTCGTATGCCGAAACCCTATAGGCTAATTCATTCTTTTGTATAGCCTCAATTGATAGAGCGCGAATCTCGGCTCTAAGTAATAGAATTTGAGAGAAAATCCTTTCTGTGCCAGGGAGAGATCGCCGCAAAAGACGCGAATGGTTGTCTTGTAGAGCAATTAAGCGAGTATGCTTCTCTTGTATGGCGATTTGTGACATATGTCTGGCTCGAATGACGTAGCTAGTTATATAGCCTCGTATTCCTGCTTTTAGGGAATCCCATACAATAGTAATATCTGCAGAATTTATGTTATCTTGTATAAAGTAAGTAATATATTCAGCCATGCCCTCCACAAAGCCTGGATCAGATAGTAGCTTGCGATCAAAGGTCCATCTTCTAGGGGGAAGAATTGTTCTAGCAAAGTTGATTTTAAGAATAACCGGACCATGATCTGAGACAAGAATAGGCAAAATAGTAGTAGAGCTTGAAGTTAGCAGTGTAGAGGAGATCAGAAAGTAATCTAGCCGTGAATATGTCTTGTGAACATGTGAAAAAAAACTAAATGTACAACTTGTAGGTGAAGAATTATAATAACTATCATGTAGATCTAAAGTATTCATAACCTCGAGGATTTTTTGTTGCGTCTTTTTCATATAAGCACCAATCGGTGCTACAGATATTCGCCCTTGGGCAGGGTCTAGGACAACATTTAGATCTCCGCATATTATCACGGGAGCTTGAAAGGTGCTTAATTCGAGCAGTAGTTGATCCCAAAGATTGGGTTCGTCCCTATTAGAGCCATAGAAATTGCATAGCACAAATGACTGTTGGTTGAAAGTAATCTTTAGGATGACCCACCTACCCAACCGATCAGCAGTAATAGGATTGACATGGATATCAGGGTTCAAAATGATTATTGCTACACCACGTATGGTAAATTCTTGTAAAGAAAAAAAATATTGAGCTCTAGAGCCAAACTTTTTCAGATTCGAGCGTTCAGAATAGGGTAGATGGGTCTCCTGAAGGCATAAAATATCAAGCTTATAGTTCGAACAAAAATGAACAACCTCAAGTATTTTTTTTTTGTCTCGGAGTCCATTAACATTCCAAGACATTAATGTAAACGCCATAACCCTTGAAGTAGATAAGATAAACCTATCCCTATTTCCTTTTTAATAGAACATGCATACAATACTGAAGCAAACATCCTTGTGCTTTTATTTGCATTACACCTTTTAGTGAAGTATGAAGATAAGTTTAACCCTTCCATCCCCCTACCCTGAAGGTTCCCCATACACCAAATGCTCCCTGAAGATGGGGAGCGGGGAAGCCAGATAGCCTGGTGCCATCCATATTAAAAGCAGAAGAAGCTAGAAAGACAAATAAGAATACGGCGCGCACTGAACCAAAACAATTCTATTTGGAGGGGCCTGAGTTACTTGAAGTAGGATTAGAGACAGCAAAATCCATACTGATAGAGGCCTCAGGTTGAGGCGATGCAGTCTTAGTGGATAGAAATAAGAGTTCCTTATCAGCTTCTACAGCTGAAAAACAATAACGAGTGCGTCCTTGAAAGACAATTTTTAATTTGGCGGGCTCCTGTAGATAAGCTTGAGCTCCACATGCCCGAAATCGATCAATGTAGGGTCGCAGCTCCCAACGAATAGTAGAGGATATTTTAGAGATGTCAGTCCGTGCAAATATTTTGTATCCTCGAGCTGGTCGAGGGGCATTAGGTTTGGCAGCTGCAGCCATAATGTCACGGAGAATCATATTTCCATATTTTACAATGATTGGGCGAGGAGTTGTAGATACATGTCGTTTTGCTAGACCTGCCGGAAGTCTATGTGCCACCAACAGTTCTCGCTCCCACTCCCAATCCTTAATATCTGAGAATGTCTCCTTGAAGAGCTGGACCATAAATTCTCTACAATGTGAGGGATCGGTACCTTCTTCTCCTTCAGGGATACCAAACCACTTCAAATTTATGCGCCTATTACGATCCTCCAAGTCTTGTGTCTTACGTTGAAGTAATGAAATTTCTTTAGTATGGAGGCTTGTATCTTGTTGAACCTTGGTTAAAGTATCTTCCACAGTACTTTGTCGCTCTTCCAGCTCGCCTATGCGAAGATTCACAGCCTCAAGCTGTGAGCTAAGCTTAGAGAGCGAAGCACCCAATTCCCTAAACTGAGAATCATTTTTAGCCTGAGCTGTTCTTATCTCCTCCTGAATAGCTTTCTGGCCGGATTCCATTTGAATTGAAAGTTGGCGGATTAAGTTAACAGTCTCTTCATTGCCCCCCTCAGCCATAGCACTAATGGATAGAGAATCCTCCAATAGAGAATGAGTATCTGATAAACAGCAAAGTGCCTTCGGGGGGGGGGGATGTAGGTGTAGCAGGAGAGACGGCCAGAAATTCGATATTTGTGACAGATGATAGTGATAAATCAGCAAGGTTATCGTGACTGCGAGGGCGCTTAGATGAGCCAATTAGGGGAGAGAGGGCTGATGAGAGCTGGATCGTTTGAGAATGTGAAATAGCCAAAGTCGAGCAGAGGCTGAGGGCCTGTTGATTTAGTTCCAACGAAGCTTGTTTTAAAGCTGGAGATGAAAAATAAGTAAAAGAGGGTCCAGTGTCTTGAGTTTTCGCAATAGGATGGAGAAATGAGCCCAAGGGAGACAAATGAGCAGTGTCTATGTTTTGAATAGTCTGATCAATAGCCTGCAACAGAGAATGTGTTGGTTCTGTACCCAAGTCAGTAGTAGTATCCAAAAAATTTTTTTGAGGACAGTCAGTGAATCTATTGCTAAAGCTCTGTTGATTAATTAAGGGAATGAATTCGGCACTCACCTCTGCTGCAGGGAGACACTTATCTTGACAAATCGATGCTGCAACACTCTCCGTGGTCTGTGTAGCAAACGAAGAAATCTCTAGTACAGTGCCACGCTTCTCCTCACAGTGCTCCGGAAAGGGTGTCAGTTCCTGCACCACCCTTGGTGAATTCTGAGACTGGCCGCTCTCGGCCACCGTAGCTGGCAGCCTCTGCAAAGGGGCGGGGCCGGGACCGGGAAGCAGCTCAGTCACAGCCGAGGGATAGTCCACGGCAACGGAGGCGAGCCGAACGGCCCCCAAGCTGCCGACCGGAGGCAAGGACTCCCCGTCCCCCTCCCCGCGGCTGGACGTGACCGAAGATGAGGAGGAAACCACCGGCAGGGACGCCGCCAAGGAGAGCGGGGCAGAAGCGCCCGCACCGCGAAAGAAAGTAAGAATTGTAGCCCGGCCCCGATCCGAAAGAGCTCGATTGTGACCAGTCTTGGAAGGGCGCCCTCGTTTAGAAGAAGCCGAGAGGGGGGACTCAGCAGATCGAGGCTGCCCTGTAGTTGTAGTTTTCTTTCCCCGAGTTGAGGTTGCAGCAGCCGCAGTGGCAGCAGAGGGAGTAGTTTTCCCACGCCGGTCTGTAGAAATAAAGTGTTTACGCATTGCCCATAGATGAGAGGTTAATTTAGATGAGCCGCGCAGCAAAAGAGCCAAAACTGTCATCCTTCCAGTCTGCACAGTTGATAGATGATTTGTTTTGGGAGCAGCACACGCCGATTGTCTAGATGATGGCACCAGGCAGAAGGCAGCCAACCGCGAACCTCAAGCGGCGGCCATCTTTCCCGCCTGGGCCCCTTAACCCAGATTTTTGAAATGGCAGAGGAGGCTAATAAAACTAACGAACCTGTAGATGTGGAACAGCTGAGAGGCTGGATACAGCGTTCAATTTGTCTTCTGGGCAACGCAAATACAGCGATATCTGCAGAAAGACGCAAGTCTTTACTATTAAGACTCGATACCACTTTAGTGGATATGAGCACCCGTGAACCGGGTCCTAAAGCTGGTGGTAATTTGTTTGGAGACAAATTCATCAAGGATATTGCATCCTACGCCCAAAATTTCACCACGCTGGATAATGTTCAGGCAAAAATGAAGAAGATACAGCCAACTGGGCAGGTTTTCACAAGGGCCGGAAGGGGCAGAGCCCGCGCTTCCGGCCGCTTCTATCAGGGCTCCTTCCGTCCCCAACAATACCAACAAAGGGGAGCACAAACATCAACACCCAACAGAGGATCATCATCCTCCTTTTTCCCCTCTAGAGGATCCTCAGGAAGAGGCAATTTTCAACGTGGACGCTACCAAAACAGAGCTAGATCCACGTATGGTAAGTCTTTCGAATCTAAATATTTTTTCCCCAAAAGAACTGGGTGGCAGACTCGCCCTATTCTTTCACAATTGGCAACATCTTACATCAGATCCCTGGATTCTCCAGACAGTTCAGGGATTTCATCTAGAATTCACAAGTTACCCTTACATTCAGAACACGCCAACGCTTCACTTCAACCAGGAGCAGAAACACCTCATAAATACAGAGGTTTTAGATCTTGCACGAAAGAAAGCAATCATTCAAGTATCACAACACTCACAGGGTCTAATTCATTCAATATTCTTGGTGAAAAAGAAGGACGAAGGCTATCGTCCAGTGATAAACATGAAACAAATGAACACGTTTATTGTTTACAGACATTTCAAGATGGAAGGAGTTCACCTTCTGAGAGATCTCTTGCTACCAGGAGACTGGATGATAAAAATAGACTTAAAAGACGCATTCCTAACAGTCCCAATTTGGCCTCCACATCAATGTTTCCTCCAGTTCCTCTGGGAGGGAAAGAAATGGCAATTCTGCTCCCTTCCATTCGGTCTTTCCTCAGCACCTTGGTGCTTCACAAAACTCCTAAAACCAGCATTAGCATTCCTAAGATCAAGGGGAATACGGATAATAGCTTATCTAGACGACATGCTGTTCATGGCCCAAACACCCTCACTCCTAAACAGCCAAGTTTCACTTGCCATTTCTCTCCTCCAGGACCTGGGTTACATCATAAATTTAAAGAAGTCAATTCTGTTACCCACTCAGAAGATCCAATTTTTAGGATTCCTGATAGACTC
The DNA here is from genome assembly GCA_030264895.1 of Desmognathus auriculatus. Taxonomy (NCBI): domain Eukaryota; kingdom Metazoa; phylum Chordata; class Amphibia; order Caudata; family Plethodontidae; genus Desmognathus; species Desmognathus auriculatus. The sequence goes on from JASBQM010465176.1 coordinate 8,233, forward strand.
AGTGGATTGCTCCCTTTTACTACCACGTACAAGATTAAAGAGCATCAGAAAGGAGATAAAGAGGGTGCTAATAGCTCAACACATTTCCTTGAGAACTCTTGCAAGAATAATAGGGATGTTATCGGCCTCGATTCAGGCAATATTCCCAGGCCCTTTACATTACCGAGCACTACAAAGACTAAAAATATCCCATCTAAGGAAAGGCCTAGACTACTCAGATGTAATCTCACTATCACAGGAGGCTCGGGAGGAACTCCTCTGGTGGCTAAAACACATGAATGCCTGGAACGGCAGAGCGATATTTGGCAACCAACCAGAAATAGTAATAGAGTCAGATACCAGTCTTCTGGGTTGGGGAGCCCACTCAGGTCCTCTCTCAACGGGAGGCAAATGGTCAGAAGCAGAAGCAGCTCTACATATAAATTGTTTAGAGTTATTGGCAGGGTCCTTCGCTCTAAAGAGTCTGGCAAAGGACAAAGTAAACTGTTGCATTCTACTGCGAATGGACAATGTGTCAGCAGTAAGATACATAAACCATTTGGGGGGCACAAAGTCTCGTGCACTAGCCGATCTGGCAAAAGATTTTTGGAATTTCTGCTTGGACAGAAACATTTCTCTCCAAGCAGAATACATTCCGGGATTGTCAAACGCAATTGCGGATTGGCACTCCAGACATCTCCAGGACAACAGCGATTGGATGTTAGACAGAAATATGTTTCTTTCCATTCAGGACCTGTGGGGTCCCTTCGATATAGATTTGTTCGCCTCCAGACTGACATTCCAGATCCCTCAATTCTTCAGCTGGAGACCAGACCCGTTAGCATCAGCAGTGGATGCATTTCTCCAAGACTGGTCAATTCTAAAACCGTATGCCTTTCCACCATTCGCGATGATCTCCAGAACTCTGCATCATTGCAGATATCAGGAAGCCTCCCTGGTCCTTCTCACTCCTTTCTGGCCAACTCAACCATGGTTCCCTATTCTTCTAGAATTAGCATCAGACATACCCAGGGTGATTCCTCATCATCCTCTTCTCCTAATAGACCACTTAGGTCATCCTCACGATCTAGTATCAAACAATCTTCTGACATTAATGGCTTGGAAGATTTCAGCAACACCTGGAATCTCAAAGGCCTTTCGAACGAATCTAAAAACCTCATTAGAGAATCATGGGCCCCTTCCACGAGATCCAACTATTCTTCCGATTGGAAGTTTTGGGCAAGCTGGTGTGTGGGAAGACACATTAATCCCATTTCTGCCCCTCCAACTGAGGTAGTAAATTTCGTGGTTCACCTTTTCAATACAGGTAAAGCTTACAGGACCATTAATTCATATCGTTCTGCTATATCCGCAGGACATAATTTAGAATCAGGTGAACCTATTGGAAAACATTATTTAGTCAGAAGGGCTTTAAGAGCCATTAGACTTAAAAAACCACCAATGCCAAGATACACTCACCTATGGGATGTTAATGTTGTTTTACGATTCATCTCTAATTGTCCACCTAATAACAGACTATCGCGTAAACTATTATCAGCCAAATTGGCTATGCTTCTTTGTTTAGTCACCATAAAAAGGGTTTCAGATGTTAAAGCGTTGGAGGTAAATAACAAGATTTTTACTCCACAAGGTGTTACGTTTTTTATTACCAAGAGAACAAAAACTATGCTTACCTCTGTTACTTACCCTTCATTTCCTGATAACCCACAACTTTGTGTAGTGAAATGTTTACAGACTTATGAACAAACAATGGCTCCTTTCAGACCTCTGAATGCTTCTCAATTACTAATTTCTTTCAAAAATCCTTTTAAACCGGTATCTACCACCACCATCGCTAGATGGGTAAAATTCATCATGCAAGAATCTGGCATAGACACTTCCGCCTTTGGTGCTCATTCGGTTAGAGGTGCCATGGCTTCAAAATCATTCCTTTATGGATGTAAGCTGGAGGAAATTCTGAAAGCAGCCGATTGGTCTAATGATTCCACTTTCAAAACGTTTTATCATAAACCAGTGGAACATATTGCTCAGAATGTTATTGCTATGCTTTGAACTAGCATAATAGGAGCCTCCTGACTTGACTTAGAATGCAAAATCTGCCACACTAACGTGGGTGGAGATTGTAATTCTAAGCAAGACAAGGAGGCGAGTATTATCCCACCTTCCCACCCATTCATTATGTTATTTGATCTATTTCAGTTTGATTTACTCTTATTGAGAGAGAAGATTGGATTTTAGCGTTAATGGAAGGATTCTTCATGTTCTGGTTAATCTCGAATCCAAGGGAAAAGATGGACTTGTAAATAGTTTGCTGCCGAGCACCGAAAGAGGAAGACAGTTATGCTGCACCTTTATTTATACTGTTGGTCTCTATGGCCTAAAAGAGACACAACACTTATAAAATTTGTATTGTTTTCTTTGCTGCTGGCGAGAAATAAAGAAAGAATAATGCATAATAGGAGCCTCCTGACTTGACTTAGAATTCCAAACCTTTTAAAATATTTTAGGGGTGGAGTCTGCATACAGTCACCCCCGGCCGCACCCTGTCACCTCACATAACCCTAGAGGTTTTTTTTACCATTCTGAATGTCTCCTAGCGTAATTTAATTACAAAAAGGATGGCCCAGCATACACAAGAGTTCCACTAGCCGGGCACCATTCATATAACAAACAGAATGGGAACTCTTGGGATTGTGTTTTTAGACACACATACTTATGTTGAGACTCACATGATACATTTTTGGAGCGCAGCATTTATTTAGACATTTGATAAAAGTAATAATATTTTGATTGACCACAACTCCAGTATTGTTTTTTTTTACCCTGACCCAACTGCCAACTTCCAGTGACAATTGTCTGCTTCTATATTTTTCATCATACTATCGGTTATACCTGGTCTTATGATCAACCCACAATCCTTCGTTTGGAAAATGTGGTCATCGCGGCATGGTTTAGGCCCGGGGTTGCAGTCTCTCTGCTAGTATCTTTTCTACTCACTCGAAGAGAATGACGCATTGATTTACAGAAGACAAAGCCAATGTAGGCTGTGTTTTCCTGGCCCTTGGCGAAACCTGGTTGGTCCTGGCAAGGCCGGATTTAACCTTCTGGTGCCTCTAGGCACTTTTACCATAGGCGCAAGCCCCCTCACTCTCCACCCTCCTCCATCCAAGAGCAGATGTCCTTCACACCCAGTCCCTCCCTCCTGAAGAGACACTGCTGATTCCCCAAAATGGCGCTTGCCTAGGCAGCAAAAGGGGGGCAAGCTGGCTCAGGCAAAGGTGTTATG
>JASBQM010476247.1:0-11509 GCA_030264895.1 Desmognathus auriculatus
CCTCGTCTTTTTTCTCTCTCTACTACGTCACGTAGACTAGTGACGCCACAATGGACCCTCGCTGGCGCGCGCCTCGTCACACACATGGCGGCCAGGCTGCGCCCCCTCCCTCCCACTCACTTCCTCTCTACTGCCGCATGGGAAAGCCTCAGGTGCCAGGGGCGGCCGGTGATTGGGCGGTCGCACACAGGCCTCATTTGCATGGAGCTGAGGAGAGCATCATGGGCCGCAGCAGCCAAAGGAATTCAGAAGGTGAGATCAGATGGTCTCTGTGGTAATGGCTCCGGGCACGGCGCCGGTCTTAGGGGTGGGATGGCTTGAGGGTGAGGGAGTTTGGGACACAGGCTCACCCTGGCTGTGCAAGGAGAATGTAGTCTAGCCCACCCTTTTCTAATACTCGGCTGTTCGGGGCAGTTTGGGCCTAGGCCTTGGTGTTGGGGAAGCAGGCAGTGGAGGGGCTGGCCAGGGTTGGCCTACATGCTGCTCCATTAGGGTGACCAGATTCTCCAGATGAACAAGCATTAGTAATGCAATACCTTTTTGGTGTTTATTTAAAAAATTGATTCAGTTTTTTAAATAAACACCGAAAAGGCATTGCATTACTAATGCTTGTTGTTTTTACTTCCATGCTTTAGTGTTATGAAGTCTTTCGGCAACATCCGCTTTGTTAAAGTTTTTTAAAATTAAAATTAAATAAAATGTGGGTAGTGAAGGAGGTAGAAAGGGTGGAGGGACAATTGCATATTGTTGATTGACGTATCTACTCATATGATGTGTGACATATCTGTGTTTAGATACATACCCTATTGCTTACAAGCGAAGGTTCAGCGGCTCGTAGGTGGTCTGTTTAGAAGGAGAAAGGGGGAAGGGCTGCAGGGGCAATTGCATATCACTGTTTGATTGAACAGCTGCTATGGTGTTTGTCTTATATGCCTATCAATACTTCTCCCATTGTTTACCAGCAAAAGACCTGAAACTGTGGGGTGGCAGTTTTGGGGGCGTAAAGAGCGGGTAAAGTGGAGTTGAGGGCGTGAAAATAATGGCAAATCCAAAACTAGTCTCTTAAGTGCACAGAAACATAGACTAATCTCTCTTTTTTTTTTCCCATTATTAACTTTTTTATTCAAATGTTGCAGCGATATACAGAAAAAAGAAAGTGTAGGAGAAAAGAAATAACCAAAAATCTGAGAAGATCAAAACTAAAGAAATAAAGTAGGGTGGGTGAAGAACAGCCATGAATAACACAAAAGAAAAATGTGGTTATTCGTCATCCGCCCCAGATTCATTATCATTTGACAATTCCGGACCCCACCAAGCATTAACAGTTCTGTGAGCTCCGCGTCGCCGTAAAAGTTCAATCTCCAATGACCGTAGGCTGGTCATCCTCTGTGTCCATTGCTGAATGTTAGGAGGGACAGGGTCTTTCCAGCCTTTGGCTGCTAGGATGCGGGCAATCGTGAAAGCTTTAAAATAGTAAATTTTGGCGGGTATATCATTTTTGGGAAAAAAAATCAAATCCTTAATTGTAAATTCTTCATTGGAACCCGTGTTACTATTAGCAGCTTGAATTACACTATTCCAGAATTCTTCCATTTTGGGACAGGTAACAAGCATATGTGCAATTCCCGCTGCAGGATCCTGACACCGAGGACAAACTGATACTGCATCCCCCCTCCATCTATTGATTCTGGCTGGGGTGTAGTATAGCCTGAGCATGGATTGGAAGTGGTGCCATCTATATCGTATTGCGATAAAAGATTTCTTAGCAAATGCTAGGGTCGAAAGAATATCCTCTATATCTACCTCGTCACCTAATTCGTCCTGCCATTTCGTTGCTAATACTTCTATATCTTCGAATTGTTGTTTACAAAACAATCTGTAGTAATGGGTGATTGTCCCTATGCCTGAGATTACTATGATCAACGGACGCAACTCTGGATATGCTACTGGTTGATAGTTTGCTAAGATGCTTAAAGCCAGCATTACGAACTTGTATATATTTAAGAAAGGCAGTTTGGGGGAGGCCGTATGTTTCTCTCATATTATTGAAAGATCGAATGGCCCCCCCCCTTGGAATATCTGCCCCCACCTGGTAATGCCTAATTGTTCCCAAACTTTCAAGGTAGCATCTGATCGTAGCTGAGGGAGACTCGGATTGCGCCAAATCGCAGTGTATTGATGCCATATAGGAAGATTTAGGGCCTTTCTGATCCCCGACCAATTTTGTCCCAGAAAACCAAGTACCTTTAGTCTGATTTTTTTAAAATATGATGGGCTCCCAAAGTGTTTTTCTCCCCCCGCTTGGTAGAAATTCTTCAAAATACTAGAACTTAAAGATGTCGCCGGGACCCATCCTAGCACTTCCTTAATCATTGTCAGTATGGAGGCCCAGTTATACCAAAGAATATTCGGTAAAGAGAGTCCACCACACTGCCAAGATTTTTGCAGTTGTTTTAAACTGCGCCCAGATGCCTTTTTCTTCCAAATGAAATTTGTAATCAAACGATTAATTTTAGTTTCGAATTGCTTAGTAAGAACTATAGGGAGAGCTCTAAAAATATATAAAAATTTCGGGAGTATCATCATCATCTTTACAATGTTGATTTGTCCAATTAGAGAAATGGGAAGAGGAGCCCATTTATTAAGTAGGTTTAATGAATGGGTGTATATCTCGTTAAGATTATAGGAGACAGTTGCTTCTATGGAAGAACACAGGTTAACCCCTAAATATTGTACTCTAACTGAGCCCTCATAAGTTCCGCCCTCCGCCCAAGACATTATTTGCGATTTATCTGTATTTAGTTTATATCCTGAAAAAGTCCCAAATTGTTCAGCAGCTGCGGTGATTCCTTGCATCGTATCGGATACAGATGAAATAACTACGATATCATCCGCATATACCGCCAGTTTAATATCATAAGTTAGTAGTCCTGTGTAGCTTCCCCACCCCCCTTTCTTTAAGTACTGCATATAGGGTTGAATATATATATAGCGAACAAAGCCGGAGAAAGAGGACAGCCCTGTCTAGTGCCTCACTCGATTGCCACTGGTTCAGTAAGACTGGCGTTTATAAGAATTTTTGTAGTTGGATAATGATATAAGGTTTGAATTATTTTGATGAATACATTAGGAAAGGCCAGTTTTTTCAATAGTTGCCAAAGATATATCCACTCAACTCTGTCGAAGGCCTTTTCCGCGTCCAAAAAGGCGAGAGATAGAGGAGTCGATGTTGAAGTGGCGTGATCTATCAGTGTGAGTAGCATGTTAGGGTGGTCTACTGAGGTTCTACCCTCGACAAATCCGTGCTGCTCAGAGCTCACAAGATGGGAGATGAATGGAGATAGCTTGTTTGCGACAACTTTGGCAAACAATTTATAATCGGTACAGAGAAGAGCTATAGGCCTATATGAAGAACATAGTTGCGGGTCTTTGGATGGTTTAAGAATTACAGTTACTAGAGAAGATGACCAAGAGGGTGGAGCTGGACCTCCCGCCCATATACTAATCATTAAGTTTAAAAAATGAGTTTTAAGGTAGGGCCAACAGATTTGATAAATCTCAATCGGAAGACCGTCATCCCCCGCTGCTTTCCCCTTTTTCCCCTGGGCTAGAGCTATGTCAAGTTCCTCAATCGTGGGTTCTGTCTGTAATATTCTTTGTTGAGCAAATGTCAAACCGTTTACAGATGCTTCGTCCAGGTAAGTCTCTAAGTCACCTGGGTCATAGTTAGATTCGCTAGTGTATAGTTTTTTATAGTATTTTTGAAAGGTATCAGCAATATCGCTAGTATTGCCTTTAACAATACCTTGAATATTTTTAATATTACTAATATAATTACGATTATTCCTTTCTTTTAATTGAAAGGCCAGGACTCGCCCTGTTTTCTCCGCCCCTTCTTCCAGTTTAAGGAAGTTCATATCCTCAATTTTTTTAACTCTTAAAGCCAGAAACGTTGCTAAATCAGCCTTGGCCTGCAGGAGCTGGGAATAAGTTGCGGTTGTATCTATGTTGCTCTGACATGCAGAGGCATGACATTGTTCAGCGTTTGTTAATTTGTCAATTAGGATATTGTAATTATGTTTGTCAATATTACGTAGTTTGACATCAAATGTTGTGATAACTCCCCTGATATATGCCTTGTATGTATCCCAAATTATTGGAAGGGAAGCAGAACCATTATTAATTTAAAAAAATTCCAGTGTTGCGTTTTTAATTGTTTCAATAAAGGAATCATTTTTTAATAGTTCCCGCTTAAAAGTCCAGCGGGTGTTTAGCCTTACATCTTGGAGTATTGGACAGCATATAGTAGCGCTCAAGGGAGAATGATCAGAAATTGTGATACCTAGATATGAAGATGTGCTATGAGTGAGTAAATCTCGTGTAATCCAAACATGATCGATACGCGAGTAATGATTAGCTACATGGGAGGAAAAAAGAGTATCCTCTAGTTAAAGGGTGTTGCGACCTCCATAAGTCTACCAGCTGAAATAAATTAGTTAGTTGTGTAAATGCTGCCCAGGCCCTTGGTTTAGCAATTCGAAAACTAGAAGACGAACGATCTATATTAGGAAGTATATTTCAGTTAAAGTCTCCGCAGAGTATCAGGGGTCCATCCCAAAGTATTAGCATAAGCTGAAGGTCTTGCCAGAATGAAGAATTGTCTTCATTTGGGGCATAAATATTAACTAATAGGATAGTGAATTCAGCCTGCTTAAAAGTAACATGACATGGGCCATTCTAAAGAGGAGATTATAGCTACACCTTTCGTCCTACTGACTGTAGATTCTGACGAATAATAATTATGGCCACATTTCTTTAACCATTTACCCTCGCCTGCTATAAAGTGGGTTTCTTGGAGGCACCATATGTGTCTGGGATTAAGATGTATAAAATGTAATACCTTATTTCTCTTGTTACTAGATCCTAGACCATTTACATTCCAGCTCGCAAGTTTCATTTGTACCACCTGTGGGGTCTGATTACTAAAGTCAATTAACATTAAAAAACCATATCAGATTCGAAATTTCTCCTATTGATAATTCATTAATTGTTGCAACATTTGACTGTGATTCATTCCCCTCCCTCCCCCTCCCCACACTACTTAAACCTCCCCATTTACACCCCTTATATCCCACCATGTTAAGCATGGGGGAAAAACCAAGAGGGTCAGCCTGGCTGCTCATCTCTCAATAGACCACAGGGAGAAAAAGTCCTGAAAAAACGGAAAAAATCAAACAAGGCCAAGTACATATATCCTATAGCTCCTATTTCTTAGGTATAAGACTAACAACTGTCGTCGAGGTTGCTGCTGATTGTGAGAGATCGGTAAGAAGAGCCTCGGTTTCACTAGCCGAGAAACAAAAATATGTCCTATTCTGGTATATTATTTTAAGTTTCGCTGGGTCTTGTAGATATATCGCAGCCCCGATTTTCTTGAATTTATCGATGAAGGCACAAAGCTCCCATCGTATTGAGGCCGTGGCTGCTGATATATCTGGTCGTGCAAAAATTGAAAGACCTCGATTTGATTTTGGAGAGTTAGGTCTGGCCAGGCCTAACATTAGATCTCGCAGCATGATATTGCCATATTGAACGATAATAGGCCTTCCTTTGCTTTGTTGATTCTTATCGGTTACTCTTGCTGGGAGTCTGTGGGCCACTTGAATTTCCTTGTGTAGGTCCCAATTGTTTAGCTCTGGGAAGGCCTCCTGAAAAAGAGTGGCTACATAATGAACAGTTTTCGAGGGGTCTGACCCTTCGCTACCTTCAGCAATGCCGAACCATTTAAGGTTCACTCTACGGTTCCTGTCTTCTAAGTCCTGGACCTTACGTCTCAAATATTTAATTTCCTTCTGAGTCTTTACAGCTTGAGTGTCAGTTCTTACGAAGTTGTCTTCTAATTGACTTGTCCTGGTTTCCAGTTCTGTTACCCGGGAGGTTGTTGCAACCATTTCAACGGAAAGTTTATCGAATGAGCACTTTAGGGCATCAAAGCTTTCTTCTAATTTCTGAAAGGCTTGGCTCATCTTGTGTCGAATTACATTCTGGCTTTGTGCGATCTGAGAGGAAAGTGCCGATAGTACTTGCATTATTGCCTCAGAACCCCCCTTTGAGTCAGACGTTTGGGTTTGTCGAGATCAACTCATCAGGTTGAGGATTAATTTCTGCCATTAAAGATTCCATAGCCACCACTTTCCCCTCTGAATCTAGTGTTGAAGATGGAAGATCTAGAACAGGGGGAGACCGAATTTTTTGGCAAGTGGGGCTTGGGTTCTGAAGGTCCACTTATTGTCGGGGACAATTCTAAACTGTCCAAGCTGCGGCTTCTCAGTCGTTTGCCAACTGTGGGTGTATTAACTCCTTCTTCTATAGAGATTGCAGTAAATACATCGAGTACGGAAAGTTCAGTGCTCTGTAGGTGTTTGAGCAGTTGATCAGCCTTTTGTGCTATCTGTCCCACAGTAGCCTGAGCTTTATGGAAGGACTGCAAATTAGGTGTTGATACGGATAAGTTAGAAAGCAACTTAGAGGTTTGAATGTCCTGCAGTTTACTGGGCCAGGTAGTTAAAATGTGATTCAGATTATGAGAAATAGCTTCTAGCCCAGAGTTGCAAGGGATAGTGGATAAAAGAGTCTGCCGTGATTCTAGAAGTTGTGTGCATCGATACTTCAATGTCAATGGTTGAAAAAATAAGTTGGTGTCACTCACCGAAACATAGACTAATCTCGTAGTATACACATTCGAGAGGAGACCTAACTACCTATATTTAAAGAGCCAGATGATAGAGCTCACGATGTACTCAGAAGAGTGTTATCAAAGCATGTCTCTCCTGGTTCAAGGTGCATGTAACACCCCACTCATCCGGGGGCAAGAGCGGGGTCTCGGACAATGGAAATCATGCTCATGAGGGTCCCACAACAGCTCGTGGTGCTTCGATACTGCCTCTGGAGGGAGTTAGTGCTATTTTAAAACCAATTAACATCATAACAGCAATAATAGCAATAATTATACCATTATTGGCATGTTGCTGTCTAGTATTTTCTCCTCTTTCAGCCCTTCGCGGTGATTTCTTTGTTTTTTCTGTTTTTTCATTCATAGTCCCGCTAGAGTCATCTCATTGATTTGCTTGAGTCCCTCTCTCCTGCGACTGTTTTTTTTAAAAAATCTTTTTTTATTCGTTTTTAGTCATGGAAAGCAAAAACAAACAGTGTCCAACAAATACCAGCTCTTACATTACTAATGCAATACCTTTTCGGTGTTTATTTAAAAAACTGATTAAGTTTTTTAAATAAACACCGAAAAGGTATTGCATTACTAATGCTTGTTACAAATGTGTGTTCAATAGCTCATTTCTGGGGTAATGGTCTCCATCAACTACACCTCTGCTTCTGCCCTGGGAGGAGGTTTGGCTTATGATTAGAGGAAATAACTTTGGCAGCTGCAGACCTGGATTCCAATTCCTGCTCAGACAAAAGTAGAACGTGTATGATTCTGGGCAGGCGGAGTGAAGTTGGATAGGGCTTTTCCCGATCCAACTTCACCCCGTTTCCCCAAAGTGACACAACCGAATCTGTAGAACTCCGGTAATTATTAAACCAATCAAATTCCTCTACTTCTGAGATATACTCTATTCTTAAAGGCAAAACATACCCCAATCAACCTCTAAAATGGGCTAATAACTCTCCAACGCAAATAACAATATAACGCAGGCTTGTACTATGGAAAAGAATCTAGCACAGCTTCTGCCCCGCTAACCTTTCAGAACCACTCTTTTTCGCCGCTAACCTGGTTTTTTGCACCCCAAATAAATTATCACACCTCTAAAACTTCGGCCTTTCTGCCTGCTGGAGATATCAGCTTCAGCTGTCCCATTCGTGCAACTTTATGGGATAACACTCTAGCCCTCAACTGTGAAATCTTAGACATTACTTATCCTTGCACCCTCTTTGATCTAATGACAGACATGACAACTTCCATAAAATTCACAAATGTCAAATTAAGAACTAATCTACTTGATATGCTCTTTGACAAAGGAATAAAAACAATTACACAAACCTGGAACTCCACTAGTAGCCCTTCTATAGCTCAATGGTGGTCTAACATTCTACCTTTCCTCAAATTAGAAGGGTTCAATATCCATGACGACCCATCCAGACGGAAATATTAAAATATAAATTCACACAGTATCTAGCCCACACATCTTGACTTTAACCTGCTTGCTCCTTGAATTATAGACACCATCTCAGCCAGTGTCTAGAATTGAAAGCCTGCTATGGACTCTCCTCTATTTCCCCTCATCCCCTATTCATCTTTCTTTTCATCTCTTCTCCTTCCTTCAGCTTCCGCATTTTATCTCGCAGTTAGTTTTTCGCTCTACTCACCTGGCCTTACAATTTAAATAAGGAATTTTAATTCTTACCACACTGTCAAAATGTTTATCCCATACTGTAAACAGTCTCCGAAGCCTGAATTTACAGCTATTTTTAAAACTTTTACCTATCGTCAAACATTATTCTTTTTTTCAAGCATTACCTCGACAAAATTGTAAACTTTATAAAAGGTCTTGCTGAGCCTATTCTTTATACACAGATTTTAATTCTCCAATTATATTGTACGACTACTAAAACCACTTGCTAGTTTTAACAATTTCTCAATAAAACGTATTAAACGAAGAAATTGAATGCTTCTGAGCTGATCTCTTTATTTCAGTGTTGCCAGGGCCGCACCTCTAAAAGTTAATGTTTAAAACGTTTCACAGACTACTGTAGTATTGTATGCAGTGAACGTTGGAGAATGCCTAGTGTGGTATTTGACCTGTGGGGAGGGTCAAAGTTGTTCCAAGGAGGAGAAGGTGCGCAATCTAAACGCTAGAGAGACAATAGGTTATGTATTTGGCAAACAGGCATTTGGCTGTTTGAAAATCCAGAGCCCACTTTAACCAACCCAGACACACCACACATCTCTATTCAATCACCTTATAATAGCAAGCAGTTGCTTGCCATTATTGGTATACTATAACATATTCTATCAGCCTGATTATGAGTTTTGCTGTAGTGGTAAAATTTGCGTAAATTCTGCCTAATTATGGGGCTAATTCACAAAGCAGTTACACACTATCTTAATTTTACGTCTGTTGTAACTCTTATTGACAGCAATGGGAGTTACACCAGACATAAAATTAGGAGTGTGTAACTGCTTTGTGAATCAGCCCCTATGTGTTTACAATGAATTTCAAGTCCAAAGAGGGTTTTGCTCAAACTCAGGCTGATTCACAAAGGAGTTTCGTGCCGCTTACGTATTTCATCCGCGTAAGTCCTGTCGATTTCGATAGAACTTACACGGACGAAATACGTAAGCGGTACAAAACTCCTTTGTGAATCAGCCCCATAATACCGGTGTTTTTACACAGGCCCTTGCACATCTTAAAAGCACCCGTATTATGAGTTTGACTAAAATCCTCTTAGAACTTGAAGTTCATTGTAAACTCAGAATCGGCCAGAATTTACTCAAATTTTACCACTAAAGCAAAACTCCTAATGAGGCTGATTGTTTCAGCTTATTTAGCTCTCTGGATTTAGGCATTTCCAGATACTTTCAGTTTGAGCTGCTGGTTTCGACATTGCAAAACCGAGGCCAGTGAGAGATACTTCCGTATTTAGGGTCACGAGATTTCTTCTCAGCTCAACAATACAATAAAGGGCTAATCTGTAACTAGGGCTGCACTGCTTAAACTTTAGTTGAATGAGCACTCCGGCCTCTGACTTTGTTTTGCTGATAATGTGAACAGATTGAAGGAGTTGATAATCACGTGATTGCATCACATCACTGTGCGTGCCGCTGTTGTATAGGATTTTGAGGTCGCAGGATCCTATACAACACCGGTCGTAATCTGTGGGGATGCCAAGTCTGTACTATACTGTAGCATTATGCGCCAGTGCTGTGCATTCACGCAGCTTCAGCAATACCGGTGGCAAAAATGCATTTCATTTAATTATTAATATTATTTATTTGCATAGCACTGTAAAACAAGGCAAGCCCGTGGGCATCTAAGCGCTGGCACACAGCAACTGAAGACCGAATATGGTTTCAAGTCACAACATGTTGCAGTTGTTTGGTTATTGGTTACTCGTTCATCGGCAATACTATTTTAGTATTATTTAGTAAGATACAAGTGGTCTGGACAAAAAGTTTCTTTTGGGTGAAATAGACGGACTGGGGTACTTGGGTACAGGGGATGATGATGTCACTAAAGTCAGAGGTGAGGCTGTGGTCAGGGGCGAGTTTGGGGTCAAGGGTCAGCTCGGGGCCAAGGGTGACTTGGAGGCCAGAGCTACGCCTGAGGAGCGCACAGATATCACTCTTGGGGAAGCGCCCCGACAGCTGGCGTTACCTGGCTGCGCCGACGGCTCTTGGAAGACGATAGTGTAGTCCAGGTCCGAGTCCCCCATGGCTGCCCCGTGCGACCACCGCACTCGCTGCAACTCCCTCCTCTAGCCTTCCTGCTTCCTCTCCGGAAGCCCCGCCTCCTCAGCGGCTCGCACCAATGCCAGGGCGTGTCGACCCGGCACGTGACTCTGAGGCCCGCCCCCTTAGTAACCAGCGGAGTTGTCAGTAACCGTCGCGTAGCAGCTAGGCGCGCGCCCTACCACTGCTCCCAAAGAAGAGGCGGGACAAATACGTTGGTATTCCATCCTTCCTGCTTCCCATTGGCTGTCGGACGATCAATCCTTCTGACTGAGTGGCTAACCAACGTATCTGGCACAATCCCGACAAGCGTGTAATGTAAAGTAGTTTGTGGGTAGATGGGGCTCTATTGGGGAGGGTCAGTAAGGCCAGCGAGGGGAGGGTAGCATTGCCAAGCAACCCTCAGGGAGCTAACTTCCGGCCCAGGCGTGTACATCTCATAGCTTTAGTGTCAGCTAATTCGACTTATTCTGCATTGAGCCGGTACTGTACCGAGCAAGGCAGCACTACACTCTGATTCCCATGCCAACTGCTGAGCAGTGGGCTGCCAGATTGCTAACATTCATGCCAGGAGGCTGGGAAGGTAAGACGCAAGTCTTTTGTTAACTTATGGTGAAGGAAGTTGTACATTAAGGAAGTTGAACATTTCCAGTTCTAAAAAATATGGCTGCCATTCAGTTTTTATAATGTTTAACTCATACACAAGAGATTTCATAAACAACATATACGCCAATCCTTCTAGGTGAGACCCCCCAATTTTGAGTTATGCTTTAGGTGTTAAAAACACAGTTGTAATTATTGCCACATTTTTTAACCTTTGCCCTCATTACGGGTTTGGTGTTATATGCTAAAAATGCGGGTAAACGTTATTACCAGCATTTTCAGTTGACCGTCAAATTATGAGGCAGAAGGCAATAGTATATAAGGTAAACCCATTAATAATGTAAGTGTTATAGGCGTCACGTTGCGAGTCACAAAACGACAAAAGAGAACTTTAAATAGGACAAAATTAACACCAGCTACACGGCTGGTGCTAATTGATAC
>JASBQM010487321.1:0-11499 GCA_030264895.1 Desmognathus auriculatus
GAGCCTGTGCCAGTCTTTGGGCTTCCCTCACAGCCAGCCTCAGGGCCTCCCACAGCCTCTCCACCTCCCTCTCCCTCTCCGCTTCCCTTTGGGCCTCTCTTACGGCAACCCACTGGTCCCTTCTCAGCACCCCCGCCTGCCCTCGGGTGTGTCTCCAGGCCGGTCTCAGGGATTCCCTCACAGCCAGCCTCAGGGCCTCCCACAGCCTCTCCACCTCCCTCTCCCTCTCTGCTTCCCTTTGGGCCTCTCTTACGGCAACCCACTGGTCCCTTCTCAGGGCCCCCGCCTGCCCTCGGGCGTGTCTCCAAGCCGGTCTCAAGGATTCCCTCACGGCCAGCCTCGGGGCCACCCACAGCCTCTCCACCTCCCTCTCCACTTCCCTTTGGGCCTGTCTCAGGGCCAGTCTTTGGGCTTCCATCACAGCCTGCCTCTCAGTGTGCCTCAGAGCCTCCCTCCACCTCTCCACCTCCCTCTCCGCTTCCCTTTGGGCCTCTCTTACAGAAACCCACTGCTCCCTCCTAAGGGCCCCCCTGCCCTCGGGCCTGCCTTAGGGCCTGATTTAGCACCTGCCCTCAAGCCTGCCTTAAGGCCACTCTTAGGGCATACCTCATGCCCTCCATAAGGGCCTCCCGCTGCTGATCTCTCCACTGTCTTAACCATCTGGTACGCTGGTGCCATCCCCAATCCAGGGTGGCTCTTTCCACTGGAATCCCCCAGTTGCAGTCTTGTATATACAGGTGCCAGAATCTGATCCTCTGCCTAATTCTTTGCAGTTGCCCTCGGGGGGCAGAGGTACTGTGGGGGGCACAGGTGTACCAAGGTTCTGGGGGGAAGGTCCTGGGGGCAGGGAGATCCTGGGGGTGTCATTGCCGCATGTGTGCAGGGGAGCAGCGACCTCCTCGCAGGCTGGGTGGGGCGGGGCCTTGCCCTTGATTGCTTCTGGTGGAGCCTCACCCTTGAGTGCTTCTGGCGGGGCCTCCCAGACTTCCCGGAGACAGCAGGCTTGGCGAGCCAGCCCCATCACAAAACCACCTGGTCTGGAGTCAAACCTGACACCCTGGGGCAGAACGCACCGTACACTAAGAGTAGACAGTGGAACCTTAGAACCCTTTGGCACATGAAAATTTATCTCATCCATCTTCTTAGTAATTCCTGAGCCAGCCACACCAGGACTTCCATGAAGATGGCGCCCACAAGTCCTAGTAGCTGAGCTTCTGCAGCAATGGGTGCGGGCTCTGGATCCACAGGTAGCTGAGCTGCTGGAGCAGTGGGTGCAGGCTCCGGAGTCATGGGCATGGGCTCGAGGGCCTGGTGTTGCAGTCTCTGTGCCCTGCACAGGCTCTGGCCCCTTCGGCACCCCTGGGCCACGCCACGAGGGCCCACTCCTGGGACACCCTCAGGTGCTCTTGGCCCCTCTGGGGCTCCTGGCAGGGCCTTGCCCTGGATGGCATCTGACGGGGCTTCCCACTCTTCCTGTAACCAGGAAGAGTGGTGAGCCAGCCCCCATCACAATACAACATGGTCAGGATAAAACCGCGACAGACACGATCTTCTACGTAAATCAAAATAAAATTCCATCTAGTTCTCTCCTGCACACGCCTCTGCTGTGCAAGATACCTTTCTAATTGTCTGGCTTCTCTGTTGGCCATTTTGAATAATAATAAATTCTGTAACAGAATTTCCAGATCTGTAAACCCTTTTGGAGCCCAACTGCCACCTAAGAGTAGCCCAAAAGGAGCCCAATTCTAATATTAGTAACATTTTCTTTAGATTCTATCTTGGGCTTAGCACTCTTAATGGGCGAGAGAGTGAGCTTTAATGACACAAAAGATTGAACACAGTGGGGCTAATTAACAAAGCAGTTATGTGCTGTCTTAATTTTACATCTGCTATAACAGAAATATACTGGGGCTGATTCACAAAGCAGTTACGTGTGTCTTATTTTTACACGTGGTGTAGGTGTAAAAATAAGACACACGTAACTGCTTTGTGAATATTGGCAGAATTTTGGAAATAGCAGTTGCTTGAAAGCGGAATGTATACATGCATGGAACTGTACATTAAAACGTATAACAGGTGATGGCTGAACTTTGTAACATGCAGGTTATTATGTTTTTCAAACCCTGCACCCCAATACCAAGTCTTCCTAATGCATAACTTTAACCCGATTAACTAGAGCATGTTGTTGAAATAGCTGCCGACCTGTTCCCGTGTCAGACTGAACCGTGTGCAAGCAGGCCTGGCAGATAGCTCCCAGGAATTGAGTTGCTCGAAGCTAGCATTTTAGTCAGGAAGACTGTACTTGAGCTGATGGAATCCCTAGGATTCTTCAGGAGGATGCATTGAGTTACAGGGGCGGAACAGGAAAAGGCGGAAAGTCATAACTCTGAATGCATTTTAATTTTGTCAGAAGGAAATCTGCCAATGAATTTGAAGTGAACAGCGAGAAAGAGCATTTGCAACAGCCCTTTGCACGTTTGAGCAACCGTCTGGTCAAGATAGGTTTTTATTATGAACTTTCAAATGGAATACAGTAAGGGAAACCATTTTTAGTTGGGATATGCATCTGGACCAACAAAAAAAATATATTGATATTAAAGTTGGTCAATACAGAGTCTGGCAGAAGAAATTATTCAGAGTTAGGGATAGGAAATATTACCAGAGCAGGGCGTGCCTTGACCCGTACATTAAAGTGGTTAAATGTATGGGCAAAAATAAATGTGAATTAACTTGCACTGAGCCCTTGCCCTGCATAAGTGTGAATGCAATGACTTTAGAGATATGATGATGTGAACATTTCCTCTTCACTCAACTTCTACAGGCTTGCCAGGCAAACATGCAATTCCTTAACTTTATGCAAATGCAGTGATGTCACTCTCACGCCTTGTCTTTCACACACCTCTTATATATGTCAATTTTTACAGTGGTTCGTTGCTTTTTTCCCAAACTCTACAATGCAGGCTTTTCTGGCTATTGTGCAATAATTTAATTCTATCTGCAGAAAAGTAAATGCTAAACATTCCTGCAACAAGGCCCTTCACATTGATTTTCAGTGTTACTGCTCAGGTATAGGGTAGGGTGACCAGATGTCCCAGGTATGCCGGGACAGTCCTGGTTTTGGAACCTCTGTCCTGGCAAATGGTTATAAAAACAGGGTTTGTCCCGGTTTTTTATTTTAAAAATATGGTCACCCTTGTATAGGTGGCATAACAGGGCATTATTAAACTTATTAGGGACTTACTCAAAGCTTTCAGAGGTTTCTAATTAAATGATCAACATGCACAGGTTATACATGTAAAAATACACATTAATATATAAGAAAACTTTAAGACACTGTTATCAGCTTTTTTTAAAAGCTTTCAGCTTTCAATGAATCGCCACTCTCCCCCAACTCCCATTTCAAGCACAATTGGCATTGTTTTAAACAATTAAAAGGTAGTGTGGGCCATCACATCCTGGGACAGGACACACCTATAAACAATTCAGAGCATCACTCCTCAGATACAAAAGCCCAGCAGGTGTGCTATCAGAGCTGTGGTGCTCTGAATGGCTGCCCTGCAAGTATTTCAGCAGCAGGGGGCAGGGGCGATTGTTTTGTATGTTTACAGCAGCACTGAGCACACCCTGTGCTCTGTGCCCAACTCGGCCAGCTTTTGCAGCATGCTGCTAACTCTCCCGGCATGGCTATCTCTCCCGGCAGAGCTATCGCTCCCTGCTTTGCTGTCCCTCACTTCAGAGTGGTCTCAGACGGCATTGCTCTCTCTCACGGCATTGCTGTTCCCCAAGACGCAGTTGCCTCTTACAGCATTGATATCTCTCACTGCATTGCATTGTCATAGGAAAAGTCCTCGAGTCCCAGTAACCCCTGTCACGGTAAAACCCTGCCTCTGTAATACTGTCTCTCTGTCTCTGTAATACTGTCTGGCACTGTCCCTTGATCCTGTCTCCTCAAGCTCCCCTTACCTGACCTTCACTCTCCTTTTCCATCTCACCTGCAGTGTCCCCTTCAGCCTCTGACCCAGGATGTGTGTGTGGGTGCATTGGGAATCTGCTTAGGGTTTTCAGTGTGTATGTCTCTCTGTGGGTGTTGGTGCCATCTTCGGTGTGTGCTCTGGCACTCGTGAGTTGTGGCTTGAGGTAGCCAGGTGTTCGTGTGCGCAGTTTGTGCACTTGTAACCTAGGGCTCAGGTTAGCTGAGTTTTGTTCTGGGCATGTTCTCTGTCAGTCTTGGGTCTGTGATTAGTATGTGTAACAGTTGTGTGGGTACTCCTGTACGTGCATGTGTCTGACCTGGTGTGCAACCTTATTTATTTATTTACTTACTTATTTATTTGAATCTTTTCTATAGCGATTACGGACAATCGGATTTGAACCACGAAAAAAAATAAATTTCATCATATGACACACAACGAAATATTACATTAAAAATTTAGAATAAACCCTCCAAATCGAGGGGGGAAAAAAGCTCATAGGCAGGGGATTTCGGCAGCATCAGGAAGAGTGGGGCCCTTCTAGTCAAAGTTTGGGGTTGAGAAACCGGGGTGGGTAGAATCTCGGGGTTAGGGAGTCTCAGCATCAATAAGGGAGATGGATACTCCTGATCAGTTCTAAGTCAAGACCTGTGGATAGCAGCCTGCCAAGATGTTCCGCGCCTTGTTTATGGCAACTAATTGGATCAGGGATTGGTTGTCTCTTGATGGAAGCAGATGGGAAGAGAGGCCCCAACATTGGATCATGGCTGCTCGAATCGTATTGCATTGAGCTGTACCATTGGAATGAATCTGAGCTGAACATCTGAGAGGTAATTGTGGTGGAGACTGAGGTGGAGACTGAGGTGGAATTCTGGAAGGTGATTGAGGAATTGTGGGACAAAAAATGAGATTGGCTGAACATGTCTTTTGCAATTCGATAGTAGGCTTTGTTGTGGGATCCTTGTATGCCAGATTGTCTCATTTTAGCAGAAAGATCTTTAGCAGTCGTTTGAATTGTGTGAATAAATCTGTGCCTGTGATGTCTGAGGAATGGAGTTCCACAGATGAGCAGTTAGGCCGATGGTTTTGCCGCCTTTTGTTGTCTTTTTGATTTCAGAGATCCTCAGTGTGTGTTGGTGCCTAGTTCTCGGGATGTTCCTTGTGCTCAGAGGTCAAGTCCATTTTCTCCAGAATATTGGGCCCATCTTGCGAATTCACTTCCAGATCCAGTGGCAAATTTTTTGGTCCATCATTGAGGTGATTTTCAACCAACCTAGTTTGGTTCTCCATGTCTTAAGTGTGTTCTTTTGGGTAGTGAGTAAATCAATCTTATATTCCGGTTTTGAACTTTTTGTATGGATTGCACCATCTTGGCAGTGGCTCCCAGATACTGAAACGAGCCATAATGTTTTCTGGATTGTATCTATGCTTGTGAAAGAAGAATTTTTTGTTCATATGTGAGGGGTGGAAAGATTTTTGCTGCTCTGTTTAGCTGTATATTACAAGATGTGATGGTGGTTTGTGCGTGGGCCTTGCCTTCCATTTTCTTACAACACAAAAGACCTGTGTGAAAGGGACAGAAACTAAAAACACAATATTGTTGACTTCACATATAACACATGAGAGTGTGTTTGGAAAGGAATATCAAAAGACACTTTATTCATATCATAATATGGTCACACCAAAGTGACTACCTCAAAAGCAAAAACAAAAAACCATACAGAAAGGTGATGAACCCCCATACAATGACGCAAATTAAAAACACCTAAAAACACATAATTTCTAATCTCCAACTAGTTTCGATTGGTCAGTAATTCCTTTGCCAATCTTCATCAGGGAGGAGGGGGGTAGATCACAAAAACCCTTTCTGGGGTGCAATCAGAAACGGGATGGGCAGCGAAGGTCTGGAGTCGGCAGTGGACTGTGAGACATCCGGCGCAAAGGGGGGCTCGGGGTAGCCCAAAAGGGGCCGGCGTCAGTATGGATGCAGGGCACACGGCTCGGAAAAGAGCGTCCGGCCCTGCCTGGGCTACTTTTTGAGCCTGGACCCCGGTTCCCCCATTGGACGCCTCTGCCCCGGATGTTATGTTATGTTATGTTATGTTATGTTATCAGGCTTTGTATAGCCCCTGCTGCTCACTACCCGTGGCTTTCAGGTGCTCTTTCATTGCCTGACCATAACTGGACGGGACCTTTCCAGCTGTGGAGAGAATAGGTGGTTAATGCATCACAGTCGCGGCGTTCCCCTCTACCTTCGCTGGTATGCTATGAAGTGAGCAAGAGGCTGTGTGTAAGGGTGAACCGACCTTGTTTGCACATTGTGATGTGGTGCAGGTCAGGTGCGGTTTGGTGTTCGGGTGTGGGGGGTATATGTGGGATAGTGTACTCGCAGCGCTCTACTCTACCTTCGTTGGTGTCGGATGTGTTGTGTGGGGGGGTGTTTGTGCGGTGAGATGAGTCGGCTTTGTAGAGTGTTGTGATGGAGTGTGGGTTGGTGTGGGTCTGATGCATGGCGGGTGTAGAATCTCCAGGGGTATGGGAGTAGGTCAGAGGTGCTGTGAGTGGTGGTGCGTCCGTGTCATCTGGGGTTTGGTGTAGGTGGAAAGGTCGTGTGTGTGCGGTGTGTGTGCGGCTCCCCTGGCCCAGTACCCTCTCCTCCCCCAGGAAGAACCAGTCTCAGTTGTGATGGCAGAGTTTATTGTTGGGCACACACAGGGAATTAGGAGCTCAAGTTCCCGTATGAAGGTTTCTTCTTGTGCTGTCTGAGCTTGGCGTGGGTCGCAGGAACGCTTGTGGTTTCATCTGTGGTCTCTTTCTTCTTCACTTACATTCGGGGTCATGGCCATGTGTTCTGGAGTGGTCAGTTTTCAGGTAGTAGGTGCCTTCTACACTGATGTTTGTAGGAGTCCATCTCGTTAATGAAGAGCCAGGTCTTGACAGCCTTTTTCAAAAGGCTGAGGGTTTTGATCTCTCTGATGGCTCTAGGGAGGTTATTCCAGAGTCTCGGTGCTTGAACTGAGAAGGTTGCATCACCGATCGTTTTGGATTTGGTCCTTGGGACGTTTAGGAGGCAATCGTGCATGGAGAGTAGTGGTCTTCTGCTGCGCTTCAAGGAGAGTTTGTCTTTCAGGAAACCGGGTGCTGATCCCTGTTGGCAATTATAGAACATGCATAGGATCTTGAGGCACACCGTACGATGGTGCAAATGTCTAAATTTACTTGCAATAAGGTTTCAAATGACTCCGGTATTCATGCCAATTCAAAACAAATTTATTCAGTAATTTACAGAAAATAAAAATAAACAGCTCTATAGAGGGAACAATCTACTCATGTCCGGCTGAGACAGAGGCAGAGCATGTTCTGAAGAACTGACAATGCACGTGCATAATTATACCTCTCCCAAGGACATGATTTCATCAAAAACATTTTTACCCCAGTCATTCAGGCGCCGGTGTTGACAGGGGAGCGGGCCCTTTCACATACTTAGTCTAGCAAAGAACTGATAACACTAAAGTGCAATGCTACTTGAAGAAAACAAGAGGAAAATGCTCTGCAAGCACATTTAAACAAGAAAAATATCGTTTGAACACCCAGCACTGTATTTCGCTAGAGCAACCAAACTGCACTGCACAGATCAGAATTCAAAATGGCGTTACCCTTGTTACCCTTGTTTTTCTAGGAATTTGCACAGCTTATCATCCTCAGAGTAATGGTCTCACAGAACGCATGAACTAGACACTTAAAGTGTATCTACGGAAATTCGTCAACTCCACTCAGAACAACTGGGTAGAATACTTGCCATTAGCCGAGTTTTCTATTAATAAAGCACCAACAACATCCACCACTGTTAGTCCATTTTATGGTCTTACGGGTATCCATCCTCGCATACCTCCAATGCCACTACAGACGGCAGAAAAACTCCCAGCACTTGACACACATCTAGCAGACCTTCGTCGTGTTCAGAAGGTCATGGAGAACGCTATGAAGGGTAATCAGTCCCGTATGACTCGGGCAGCTAACAAGAAGCGTATCGCCACGCCAACCTACGGAGTAGGCGATCTCGTGTGGTTATCTTCACTTTATTTGCCCCTAATGTGCTCCAGCAGGGCTTTAGGACCACGGTTTCTTGGACCCTTTTCCATGACCAAGATAATAAACCCAGTCACGGTATGTTTAGAATTGCCTCCCAAATGGCGGGTTCATGTGACTTTTCACACCTCTTTGTTGAAACCCTGTATTCCAGATCCATTTTCCGACAGGAAATTTGCTCATACCACCTCCCGTGATGGGTACTGATGAATATGAGATAGATGGTATCTGCGACTCAAAGATCATCCATGGTAAACTCTTCTACCTAATACCCTGGAAGGGATATTCAGTGTCTGATCGTTCCTGGGAACCCGATGACCAGGTCAAGGCAGCTCGTTTGGTCCTTTCATTTCATGTTGCCCATCCCTCTAAACCTGGCCCCTTGGGGTGGGGGCATGCTGTCATCCTCCAACATCATGCGTGAGTCTTGGGCGTACTTCGAGTAGCCACAATGCGCACTCGACACCCTTCTATAATGGCCGCCTTCACGTCCTGTTCTCACCATCATCTCTTACCAGCCAATCAGAGAACAGAGACGAACAACCAATCACAGCGCGCAGGCACTAGCCAATCACAACATGCGTGCACCGGCACAAACAATACTTAGCCCTTGCTTGCATTTGGATCGGCGCATATTAACAAGCCGGTTACTTACCTTGCTTTTGCCCCTCTCGAGTTCCTTGTACCTCTCCCGTCTTTGACCGTACGTGTATGGGTCTGTGAGTATTTTACAAGTCTCCCTGGAGACTTGGGTTCATGCGCCTTCGTTCGCGTCTTAGAACGCGCTTCCTTCGTTTCTTGCTACAATGCCCCTCTTCCCTCCTTGCAGGCGTTTGGTTTAACGCCGTCCGGGGAAACTTTAACTATACTTGTTTCTCGGCGTTCTTCCGCCTTTTCTATCGACAAGGCCGGGGTACTATATCTCTCTCTCGTATAGCTACCAGTTGCGGTTAAAACACCTACGTGTTTACCGCATTTGCCATCTCTTTCAATATCCAGTGTTTACAGGCGCTTCTATCCTTCTCCTCCGCCAAACATACGAGTAGACGTAAGAAACCTAGGCACTAATCTGAATCTTTGTAGTTGTCCTTTTGCGTGTCGACCTAACACCAGCGTTGACCAGTACAAACGTGTTTTTTGGCTCTTCCTCTTACTAGGACAGTTTAGCTTAGTCCTCCCTAGTTTCCTGTCCATCAGCACTTCCTTTAGAAACAGTCTAGTTCCTTGTTTTTGCTAGTACCCTAGGTTGCAGTCACCTAGCATTCCTGTTGTCAAGTTGTCTCCTTTATTGGGCACGTTTGTACCACTCTGGGTTTTTCTCCCTATTCAGGTTTTCCCAGAGAGATTGGCGTTCCGCCGCCAACTGTAATTCTTATCAAGATTACTGTGGGCGACGCCTCGCAAACACATCAGACGCAGAGGTAAGCCTGCCTACGTGTGACAGGAGGTTGTAGAAGTGTACCGGGGTTCCCGCTGGAATACGAGATCTAGGGTGGCATTGGGAGTCTCGATCCAGAGTGGGTTCTTTTGGCCATGGTAAGGAGAAGGATGTGGGGGTGTTGAGACTATCAGGCATGTTTCCCTGCTCTTGCCTGTTGCTCGGGTTCCCCAGGACACATGCCAGCTTCTTGACTCTCACTGCAGCTCCAACTTAGCCATTCCCTACTGGTCTTATCCCTACTCTTTACCCTCTCCTTACCCCTCTTCTTGTCTCTCTTCAATATTTCCCTTTCCACTGCAAAATTATCTTTAAAAAGGGGCCCATTCTCCCTCACATAAAAACAAATCTTCACTTGACCCTTCTGCGTTAGCTAACCATAGGCCTATTTCTATTCTTGAATTTCTTTCCAAACTACTGGAAAAATTGCCTTTACCAGCTTTCCTGTTTGGTCGAACACCACTCTTTTCTTCAAAATTTACAAGACTGACCTGCTCCATGTTTCAAATCATCTTCCCTCTGCTCGTCCCTCCTGACTGTCATTCATGCTCATTATTCCTGATCTCACTGCAGCATTTGACCAGGTGAGTCGTTCTATGCTTTGATCCACCCTCTGCCACTCAGTGTTACTAGCTCATCTGCCCTTTTCTGTCTTTCTTTCTAGCTTTCTAATCACACTTGAGTCTCTTGGGCCTGCTAAATTTCAACCCCTGTACTCTTCTCTCTGTGGGTCGACCAGGGTTAATTTCTAGGCTTTCTACTAATTTCCATCTATAAATCTCATTTTGCCAATCTTATTTTTTCATCTGTTTTTTCCTTTTCAGTTTTATGACGATGAAATCCTCCTTCCTTTCTCTTTTACCCTCTCTTCAACAACTGTCTCATTTTGTTTGTCCTCTATTGACAACTCTCCTTACACCGTAATCCTAAAAAAACTAAGATACTTTTCTACACTCTTCTACTCTCAATCAATCCTTTGATCTTTTCCTTGCTCTATATGACCCCCTAATTTCCTCCTTCTTTCCCCTCTAACAAGCAATCTTTGCACAAAAACTTTAACATGACCTTGATGGGGATTCCTGAAAGATTTGAGGATTTACCCTGACCAGGACCGGCACCCCATGACTCTCTAGATTTTTCTAGGGATACTTGAAACTCCGACCATTTTAGAAATGGTGCCTAAAAAGAATTACAGGCAGATTCTTTATGGTGCAGTGCGGTGTTCCCACCGCACCGCACCATAACGCCTGGCCACCGCACCTCACGGGCGGTGGCCTGCGCCTGATTCCCTAAATATTCGCAGGGTGATGCTACTTGCACCCTGCGAATATTTCTGGGCATGCACACCTATGTGTGCATGCTCAGAGCCTGCTCTGCCGCCTAAAATAGGCAGTAGAGCAGGCGTGAGATGGGCGTTTAGGGACTGCCACCGCCAGCAAAAGCTGTCAGTGGCAGCCTGTAAACTGCCTGACCCT
Source organism: Desmognathus auriculatus (assembly GCA_030264895.1). Taxonomy (NCBI): domain Eukaryota; kingdom Metazoa; phylum Chordata; class Amphibia; order Caudata; family Plethodontidae; genus Desmognathus; species Desmognathus auriculatus. The sequence continues at coordinate 10,974 of JASBQM010487321.1, forward strand.
GCATACCTAAAAGGTGCTGCAGGAATCAGGCGTGTGCATTGGGGATTCCAACACCCACAAGTGGGCGTTGGAATCCCCAACGCAAGATAAAGAATCTAGCCCTTAGTGAGGAGGAAGAACTTTAGTAAAAGATCCAGCCTTTTATCACTCCATAATTTGCCCGTCACTGGAGAAAATGGCATAACAATCTGGAATAACCTTTCGAATTGGTAACGGGAAGAAAGATGGTCGTACCTATGCACCTGCTATATAAAACTCATGAACAAGTATTGGTAGGTGCTATGTCCACCCACGAGTATGTGTCTAACCTAAGAAAACACTTGCAATACGCTTTTGCATTTGCTCAGAAAAATTTGGAAAAAGCAGTAGATGCTAGCCACACTTACTATAACCTGAAAACAGATAAAAGTGAATATGAGGTGGATGAGCAGGTTTATTTTTACAACTATCTGAAAAACAGGGAAAAGCATGCCAAGTTTTTACCCATGTGGAAGGGGCCCTTCAAAATAGTGGAAAAATTGTCACC
>JASBQM010498405.1:0-11440 GCA_030264895.1 Desmognathus auriculatus
CTGTATCCTACAATGAGGAATAATTGACACTGTAGTCTCTTACTAGAGGGCATGTGTAGGATCTATGTGAGCTATACGAGTGCGATGTAATGTAATAGTGGTATACCCTTGAGGTGGATGTGGACCTAATTATTATTATTATTATTATTATTATTATTATTATTATTATTATTATTATTATTATTTATTATTTGTAAACTGCGCCACAAGCCCATGGGCCTCAGGGCGCAACACAAAGAACAAACAAAGGAGCAACAAGAGGAGTATCGAAAAAGCAGGCCAGAGATCAGTCAACAGGGGACAACATCAGAACATCAGGGGGTCAGGAAAGAAATAGGTGGGTTTTGAGTGACTTCTTAAAACATGGAAGAGATGCTATGCTACGGATGTTAATAGGGATGGAATTCCACAGGGCCGGGGCTGCGATGTCAAAAAGTGTCTTTCATGTGCGCTCTAGTTTGCAGCGTTTAATCTCCAGATTCATTAGATTATTAGAACGAAGAGACCTTTTGGTAGGAGCCATTTGAACTCGATCCACAAGATACACAGGGGCAGAACCATGCAAGCATTTGTGAATAGTGGAAGCTGTTTTATGAGAAATACGATGGAGTACTGGCAGCCAATGTAATGAACGTCTGGCCTCGGAAACATGGTCCCGAGGGGCCAGACCGCAAACAGCACGAACGGTGCTGTTTTGGATTACCTGCAATTTAGTCAGGTTAGCTTGAGAAATGCCAAGAAAGAGACCATTACAGTAGTCTAATTTAGAAACTATGATGGCCCTGGCCAAGGTGGAACAGCTTTCTACTGAGAGGTAAGGACGTAATTGTCTCAAGAGCCTGAGATAGTAGGAGCAGGAAGATTTGAGGTAGTTGGCATGGGCATCCATAGAAAGAGTGCTGTCGAAGTAGACTCCCAAGGTCGTAACCTTAGGGGCGACCCGGATGGTATGACCAGCAATACAAAAGGAATCATAGCGGGGATCAAGTTTCTTAAGCCTTTGTGAGGTACCCAGGATGATAATCTCCGTTTTGGAGTCATTCAGGGCCAGAGAGTTAGTTGCCATCCAGGCCTGGATTGCAGAGTAGATATTGTTAATAGTCCTGGAATCGAGATCATAATCACTGGTCAGTTGTAAGAGAATCTGGGTGTCGTCAGCGTAATTCGTATAGGACACCCCAAGTCTGTCAAGTTCAGAAAAAAGAGGCTGGGTGTATATGTTATAAAGAGTAGGGGCCAAACAAGACCCCTGAGGAACACCACAGAGCAAAGGGGTGGCAGCAGAGGATGCTTCGCCAATGAAAATCTTGGCAGATCGGCTGCCAAGAAATGATTTGACCCAATTAGTGGCGGAAGGAGAGAAATTGGCGACGGAGATAAGGCGATCAGTGAGAAGCGAATGATCCACCAAATCAAACGCCGCCGAAAGATCAAGCAACATCAAAAGTGCAGTGTGACCATTCTCAATGAAGGAACCAATATTGGCTTTAAGGTCAATAAGAGCTGTCTCTGTACCATGGGCACGGCGGAACCCAGACTGTCTGCTACCCAGGATATTGTTGTTTTCAATAAACTGCTGAACTTGTAAGTAGGCAATCCTGTCAATAATTTTCAATAAAAAAGGAACACAAGTGATAGGTCTATAATTGCCTGGAACTGAAGGGTCAAGAGTTTCCTTTTTAAGGAGGGGAGTAATCCAAGCCTGTTTGAGGGAGTCAGGGACTGAGGCGGCCGCAAAACAGGTATTAACAATTGCAGTAATAAGAGGAAGAAGTGAAGCACAATGTTTGATTAAAAATGGAGGGCAAGAATCGCCCTTACAGGTGGTAGGTTTAAGTTTTAGGAGAGTCTCTTTCACAAAATCTTCTGTTACTGGGTGAAACTCAAAAGTTGAGGTGACCGAGGCCAAGGGAGTAGAGAAGACATCCCTTGGAGATGGGATGTTATTCAGGCCTAAACGGTCACGATTTACAGCAATGTTTTCTTGGTGTTGGTGAAGTTTAGCCATCATAGCGTCCATGATGTTCTGACACCAGGTATCATCCTTATGAGAATCATCCAGAGAATTGGATTTTTTACCTTCCAGCTCCTTAAGAATAGAAAAAAGCTCTTTAGAATCAGAGTCGGCGACCTTAATACGATTTTCAAAGTATTCTTTTTTTGACTCAATAAGGCCTTTTTTATAATTGGCAGCAGCCACAGAAAAGGAGGTCTTATTCATGGATGAAGGATCTTTCCTCCATGCCCGTTCAGCAGACCTTTTAATTTGGCGAAGGTGAATTAGATGATCAGTGAATGTAAGAACTTTATTTGGGCGTACTTTAACAAGTTTCTTAGTTAAGGGAGCAAGTTTATCAATGGTAGTAGTGGTAATGATATTGTACAAGTCCACCAGGCCAGAAACATCAGTAGTAGTGGGGAGGGAGGCGAGGTGCGACGATAACGAATCACTAAAAATAGTGGGTGTAATACGACTTAAATTGCGTTTTAAGGCAAACATTTTAGTGGGTTTAGTGGGAGCACATACAGAGGGTAGATGAAGATTGAGGTCGATATGATAATGATCAGACCAGATGCAGGGTTGAACAAGCGGAGTAGTAACAGTAATATTTCTAGTGAGAAGCCAATCCAAGGAGTTACCCTCTCTGTGGGTAGGAACAGTAATATGCTGCAGGAAACCCATGGAGGAAAGAGTCTCCATGATATCAAGAGCGTGGGCGTCCGAGCAATCGTTGGCCCAGTAGTTGAAATCACCCAATAGGAGAACCATGCTCGTGGGTTTAATGAAGTTATTAAGAAGGGCACAAAGTTGGTTCTCAAAGTTAGGCATACGCCCCGGGGGGCGATAAAGTAAAATAATGTTAAAGGTAGTACTCGGGTTAACGGCAAGCTTAGCATACAGAACTTCACAATCATCAAGAGGTAGACAGTCCACCTGATGGAGGTTAAGGGAAGATTTATAGATTAAGGCAACACCCCCACCAGGAGAGGTTGGCCGGTCCACTCGCATTAGGCAATAGCCAGGAGGGGTGGCTAGGGAGGCAGCATGAGTAGAAACATCTGAAAGCCAAGTTTCAGTGATGGCAAGTAGGGCGAGATCATTAAATAGGATATAGTCTAGTATGTTAGCAGCATATTTGACAAGAGAGCGTGTGTTAAGTAATGCAACGTGAAGTGTGGAGGCAGACAAAGTGGCGGTGTCCTGGCTGCAACTAGTATTGATGAGGGTGGGTGCAGCAGGCCCTGTGGTAGATGTATCTGGAGTAGCCACAAAATGGGTACTCTGAGGGGGGAGACCTCCACTTTCCTGCATACCGCTTAAGTCAGGTGTGATGTCAGCATAATCAAAAGCATATTGAAGGAATTCGGTGGGGGCAGCAGCATGTTGGAATGCTGTAGAGACGGCCATGGATGGCGAGGGCTCGGAAGACTAATCTGGTGTTCCGTGGTGGAAATAGGGAGATCCGGAGGATCCATCTGGGATACAGAGGTGTAGATGGGGGGGTCTAAGGAGCCCGACATGGGTTTGATGGTGGGGATAGTGAGGTCCAGTGCTATGTCGAAGTCGGGAAAGGTGATGCCTTCCCAAATATGCAGACAGGAGTCCCAGTTACTATAGGCCATTAATATGCAGGCCGACTGATTAGATGTTCCAGGACAGAACAGGTGAGTGAGGGATGCTTAATTGCTAAGATAAAAGAGCGCAAATACAAAAAAAAAACAGTCTTGTCAAGAAAATACAGGTTGGCGGCGAAGGTATGTGTGAGGATAAAATATTTAAAAAGGGAAAAAGAGAGTCAGTATTAAAAGGTAGGCGGTTCAGCCGCTAAGGCGGCGGAAAAAGCTGAGGAGTGAAGCAAAACACTAGTCAGCTAAGCAAGTACAGCATGAGTCATTCAGAATGAGAGATGCTTAATAAGGATAAAAAAAGCGTAGGTAACAAAATAAAACTGTCTTGTCGAGAGAGGTGCAGCTTAAAGCAGAAAGCACAGTAAAATAAAATATATTGTAAATTGTATGATCTTTTGATTACATGCTCCATTGCTTTTGTATATGCTTATTGAAGGAATTGTCTGTCTATGTTGTTTTTTGCATCAAATCTTAATAAAAATATATTTAAAAAAGAAGCATGATGTACAGGACTGTGTATGAATTGAACACATACAATATGCTGCATATTAGGTGATCGACTATTACGGGTGCGGGTCAGTCTGAGCAGGTTGCCTGACACTTGGAAGGGAGAAGGGGACCCCCTACTTTGTGTACGAACCCTCTAGGGCCCCCCCGACCCAGAGCACACAAAGCGGCCAATTTACCACCGCCGGGTTCCGGGATCAGTTGCCCATCCACCCGCCTTAGGTACAGGTCATGGAGCCAATATAGAGTTAGCCCCTTATGCTTGGAGAGAGGCCGGTCCTAGACATAACACCCTCTAAGGGAGAATGTCCCCTTGCAGAATGCGCCAGGCACAGCCATGTTACCGCTGCCGGGCTCTGCTTGGGGAGGCTCAGATGCAGACCTGTACAAGATCACAAAGCGCGCATATGTACTAATTATGCCTGAAAACATGTAAGTCATCTATACATTTATCTACATAGAAGGCCTGGTGGGTCTAGTCAACAGTGTAAGAGCAGTATCAATATTTGGTCCAGGGACCCGTGAGGAACTGACCTGGAGGCGGTCCACCCCAATCTTGTAGTAAGTGCCCCTCAGAATAAAAAAACCTGGGCAGATGTAAAAGCGCCCCTGGGACATGCGATGGGTTGTGCTATTCTCCAGCCACAGCACAGAGTGGGAACGGCCAAACGGTTCAGGCCAGAGCAATTTATCAGATCCCCTTGACTTCTTAGTCCACAAGCTCGGATGGAAGCAGTGGCAAAGATTCTGGTCCAGAGTATGAGTGCTTTTTGGAATTCAGGGAGGAAATGAACTCTGATGATATTAATGATCAGTCCAAGAGACTACTGTTGAGGGGACGGGTAGACCATCCATAGGCCTAGTTCCTCTGAACCAGTTGCTGAACTGAACTATGGTCTGAAATGGGTCGCAGCCAGTCACTATGTTCACGTTATTCCAGCGTTTACATTTTCAGTGGTCATCTGGTGGATGTGGCAAATTCCATCCATGGACCTCTGGCTTATTCCTCATGGACATGCTGCATTGGGGCATTGCCACAGAAAGAAATCGCTATGCACAGCAATGTATGGATTCACACCTTAATATGCCAATGCATGCAAGGGCAAGGTCGTGCTAGAGTAGTACCGGCTACACAAAGTTCTTCTGGGTATATGTGGGAATAGGCTCCAAGACTGATGCTCTTAAAAGCCCGTCCTGCTTTAACCAAACAGTGGATTATCTGGGATTTGGTCTATCCACTGTTGCACCCTGGCTATCATCTTTATGTTGATAAATATTGCACTGGAATCCCACTGTTCTGAGCCTGGTTTGCAAAGGGCACCCTGGCCTGTTGTATGGTTCGTAAAAATAGACGGGGCTATCAAAATGAATTGTTAAGCCAGAGATGAAAGCAGGGACACGCATCATCCCTTTGGTGTGAGGAGCTGCTTGTTGTGTGCTTCTGGCAAGAGACGTCTTCCTCTTATCTACCATTCACAAGGACAGCACCTCAGAAGTGTCTCCCCATGAGCAGGCGGCAACAGTTCACAAGCTATCTTTTTATTTTTTTTGAACTCTTAAGCACATAATACCGTGGGTGTCAAGGCACTGTACATAATAGACAAAGACAAAAACATAAGACACGTCCATGCAGAAAGGCCAAATCAGCAGACTGGGACATAGGGACGGGCCAGAGCGAGCAGCAAAGATGTTAAGGTCTGAACCGGTAGAGATGAAGGTTAAGTAGAATATTTTTTTAAAAAGATGTCCTTGATTTATGTCCTAAAAAGGAACAAGTCTGAGTTAGAATGGAGATGTAACTGAAGCACACTCCATCAGAGTGCAGACATTCAGGAAGCAACAGCCTCCAGCCTTTGATCTTAAAAAGCGCTTGCTGGAATGAAAAACTGCCCACTGGATCGAAGTTGATGATTGGGAGTGTGCACCTTGTACCACAATGTATCCTGGACTACAACTGCTACATGGCTGTGTTTCGACCAGTCAGATCAAATGGCAGCAATACCATGCGGAGTGACACCCAGAAGGGGAGGAGAAAGGAAAAGAAGGTTGATAAAAAGGCACTAGTAGTGTGAAATTTGCAGATTTGAAGGTTGGAGGTTTATTACACAGCGATAGTGGATGAGCTCCATTTACAGATGTCTGAGGGTAAGGGGAAGTTGAAGTTCTCTACTGCATAACAATTTGCGTGAAAGAATAGGTTAAAGATTATCCTACTTGCTTCCGATATAAGGATTAACTGCATGATATCTTTTTATGGCACGTATCATGTCCTTGTTTTTCTTATTATACCAAGGAACAATGCAATGCTGCGCTCTGAATTCAAAAGGGAGTGGAATGTTACCGAATGTTACCGAATGGTATCGGATGAAGCCTGGCTTGCTTGTGGGGAATGCTGAAAGCTCTGTGACCCGACCTCACCCAGTGACGGGATTATGGAAAGTACCTGCAATCATGCCGTTGTCTAATCTGAGCCAGATATGTACCCTGAGTCATGGATGAAACTACATCTGTGCCAGATGGCTATAGAGGAAAAACTTTGACTTCTGACTCTATCTGCTCCTGTAGACCTATGATGTGTTGCCATTCTGGCTGTGTATATATGTGCTTTGGTTTTCAGTAAATGGGGCTGTTGTTTCTCACCTCAAAATTGGTCTGGTCTCTCTCTCGTTATTTCTCTCGTAATTTCATTTATTGGTAACATGCGCCGCTCACAGTGAGCGTGGCATCGGGTGTCGAGTGCGCGCTGCGCATTGTGCCTTTGGCCCGTTCGTGGGCAGGCTTCTGGGGAGGGGCGAGGGCTAACGCACTCAGGGTGTAGCGACAGAGGAGACAGAGATGTGAAAGACGCAGGTGTTGCTTCTCTGCCCCCAGTGTGGGGAAGGGACACACTCCAGAGGCAGCAGGGCTGCCTTGGCCACCAGTATCTGTGGAGTAGTGAAGAGGGGGATGAAGAACTAAAGAAGCTGGCGCCACCTCGTGAAAAGAAAGAGAGGTTCCAGATAAAACTATATGAGTGCATCTGAAAGCAACAAAAGAAGATATTATCCTGTCTGATTGTCATTTTCCTGTGTTTTGCATTGCACTTATTTTTCTTCATTGTTATTTGCGGTTTTAAGCCATTGGACTCAATCGCTCTACAAAACCTTTTAACAAATAAATAATAAATAAGAGGCTCGTAGCCACAAATAAGAAAAGAGTGGAGCGAAAGAACAATCGACAAAAGACTCTCCAAAGCTCAATTCAGAAAATGTGGAAAACTCCAGCGAGCAAATCCAGCCGGACCAAAGGCACGATAGAGGGGGCGTGGAATACAGGGAAACAAAAAGAATCCCCAACAAGATCAAAAGAGGAGACAGAGGAAGATTCACTCACAAAAACAGAATAGGTTTCACTTCTCAAAGACTTTCAATTAGATCTAAAAAATACGCTGAAAGAGGAAATAATAACGATGAGAGAAAAATTCTAACAACAAATGGACTCCATGGTTCTGGCCTTGCAACAGCTGGAAGAACGCCCGCAAACGTGAGAAACAGTAGTCCAAATGTCGGCAGACACGCTTCAAAGACTGCAGGATGAAATCTCAGATGTTAAAAAGCAAAATGACTTTCTGTTCAGCAAGTGCGAGGACCTGGAAAGTAGGGGAAGGCATAGAAACCTCAGACTGAATTAACCAAAGAAGATCTATCTCTAGAGAGAGCCCACAGAGTGGGCCCCCTTCTCCAGGGGATTGACCGCAGACCCCGAGACATTTTGCTGAAATTTTACAACTTTCAATCGAAAGAAAAGATATATATATTTTTTTATTAATAAGTCTTTATTTAAGTCATTACGGCCACAACAAGACAAGTTCACATAAAAAACAAAAACACAAGGAATACAGTTAACAGCACAAGCATAAGACCATACAATAGTTGCAGCGAAATCATCATAAGTTCAATCTCTTAAGTTTAAAAGCCATTTTTAGAAAAATGTAAATTCTGACGATATCCGGAAGATGCGTCATTAGCCAGCGCTGCCTAAGCTCCAAAGTCATAGGGCAGTAAATGCAAATATGGGTAATATCATCTAGCATACCAGTGCATGTTATACAGTAGCGATGTGTAGTTTTTAATTGCCATCTAAATGGCAATAAGTCAAGTTGAAATTTCAAGAACACACGTGAAACTACTATCGAATCACTTCTCAGCAAATACTGTTCACAGCACTGATGGGTTTTGATCCTCATATAGGCACTAAGTGAGGGTAAGGCAGAGCAGTGATCCACACATTTGGAAAAATGAAAGGTTCTAAGTAAACTATTTTTTTTTAACATTAGTCTTTATTAACCTTTACCGTCATACAAGACAATAGACAATACAAGACAATACAAAACATCACATAAACAACAGTAGACAATAGACAATACAAGACAATACAAAACATCACATAAACAAGAGTAAACTATTAAAATCATAGTTCCAGAGCCAGTCAAATGAGGTGGAATTAATCAAAACAGACCACTCAATCTTAATCACAGAACATAGTGATTGAAGAGTGTTAACAGATGTAAATACACACTCTGAATGCAGCGCTTCTAACATGCAAACGCGAACCAGAGACTCGGTATTGCTAGACAAGATTTTTCTCCAAAACGTCATGGTTCTGCAATCCACATCTGCCACAAGTGGATAGCAGCTCAGCTCCAGATTGATAGCCTCAACCGGCGTACTGGGGGGCAGCTGGAGTGCCATTCTCTAGTGATTACCCTCACAATCTTCAATACCTTTCTCGCATTACCTGCCCGGATCTCACAACCATACAATATCTTTCCTTTCCAGATGGACTCAAAAACGGTGATCAATGGGGCAAGCCCTTCTGAAGAGAGTCGATGTTTAATTTTATTGAGACAAATCGAAAGGGCCACCGTTTTCAATTTAGTGGCGGTCATGTGAGCATCCCAGTTAGCTTTTGAGGACAGAGCAAGACCCAGATAGTTGAAATTTTCAACGGTGGAAAAGACACCATTCGGAAAAGAATAGATTTTACGCAGCACCCTTTTCCCCAGTGGCATCAATTTGGACTTGGCGTAGTTAATTTTCAACTGGTTAAGAGCGCAGTGTTTCTCTAAATGATCAATAGTGGCATTAAGGCCTCCAGGGGTGAGATCCAATAAGGCGGTATCATCCGCATAAGTTAGAATGCGGATGAATTGGCCTCCCATTTTTGGTGGTATTGAAGTATCATTGGCCAGAAAGAGAGGAAGATCAGCAATGTAAATATTGAAGAGGAGGTGAGCCAAGACACAACCCTGTTTGAGACCAGATGTAGTAGGAATTCTCCTTGTCCGTTCATTGTGTCGGCCCTACCTCACTCTGACCCAGGTATTTGAATAAAGGGCACTGATGGCCTTAACCAATCCTGGGTAGGCTGCAGTTCTCTAATAATCGGTTGTATAAACTCTAAAGGTACAAGTGAAACAAATTACTAATGTGAACAATGATGGTTTTAAAGGGGCTCAATCTCAGATATTACTAGTTTAGCTCGTTGCCTTCTCCTTCAAAACTTAAACAGAATTGTAATTTGTCATTTGTTTAGAAAATGCTTAGTTTTACAGCAATTGCACTTTTAAAGTGGTGCATGACCTCGACTAGCTCCATCAAAATTCGGACACAAAAAGACCTGTACAGAGCTTCCTATGCAGAGCCCTTGATGCCCTCTAGTTGCGAGCTGTGGAATTGCATCTAAAAAACATCACATCACATTCTGACAATGAAACTACATGAAAAAACATTTTCACAGAAAATGGGAAAGAAAGTATTGGCAGTTTTTAAAGCTCTTTATAAAACACCAATATATTTCTTGTGTTCATTGTGATGAAGGCATCCCTTTAATTAATGATTGTGAAAATTCAGCTGTGAAAAGAGAGAAGCCTTAATGTGGTGTCCATAGGTGTGTATGTCATCTTATGGTACGGTAGCTTAGAATTAAATGCTATGCATTTTAGTGCTTTTTCAGGAACTCATGTAGCCAGACTGCTTTAGCAACATAAACGCTAAAACTAATTACACATGCCATGCAAAGCTTTGATGTACTGATTGGCAGAGAAAAATTAGAACCCAAAGAAAAGTCCCAATAAAAACACTACTAAAATGCCAAAAGGGAATGAAATGACAGTGAGCTAACATTTCGAACACCATCCCAATAACCTTAAACACGAGAGACATTGAGAATGTAAATGACAACTATGTGGCATTCGACGTGAAGAGCAAACACTGACAGCTAATGTTCATATATAGTGTGTGAGAAAATAAGAGGGCTGTGCAATACCCACAAAAAATACTTTCTGGATCAACAGTTCCAAATATAATCAAACACAGGGGCTGGAATACCTTCTTTGAGGTGAGGTGCCATGAGGCCTAGTTACACGGGCCCCAAAGCACTGGGCATATAGTGTGCACCACAAATAGAAAAAGTGCGGCCTAGTTACAGCATATCAAAGCCCCCTATGCAGACAGTGTGCACCCCAAATAGGAAAAGTGGGTCCTAGTTACAGCATATCAAAGCCCCCTATGCAGGAAGTGTGCACCCCAAATAAAATACATCAAAAGGCTCCTTTTCAGGGCAGGTTACAACAAATGGTTATGAAATCATCTCTCTATAAAACAACCCAGAATACAATTGACTATTTACTGCCAAAAAACAAAAGCAGTTTTTCATGAGGTAAAACACACGCATTTGGGCCCACAAAGGACCCTGCTGTAAAACACGACATCTGGGCGCCGGCAAGCCCCAAAATATCCACAACACTGAGAGGCTTCTTTTTAAAATGTACTGTTTTATAGGCCTGGTAAAAAGTAATAAGCCTGATCTGGCGGATGTCTGCGGATTTCATCAGAAAGGCAGAGAAACCCTGCTAAACTAGGCCACACAACTGCCACTGGATGACAGGAAGTCCCTCCCTTCTCGTTGGCTTATTACATCATTTCCCTGGATACAGAAACATATGTCTTGGGACTGAAGACACCATGGATCCAGAGATCGTTTACCACCTGCCGCAGTGAAATTGTGGTTTATGTGATAAAATGCCCCCAACAGAACTTTGGCAAAACAACTAAAAAAATATGTGAAAAACATAAAGTTGAATTTAAAATCATATAATACAGGTACCCCTGGACTCTGATTGAAGGATCCCACATTTGAACATCTCTTATGGAGTGTGATTGAACAGTTGACTGCCACAAACAGCAAAAACATTGAGAAAAGTTTGTATGAGCGCAAATAAAGATGGTTTGTCCATACACGATTGCATGTGAATGGACTCAAT
>JASBQM010509486.1:0-11438 GCA_030264895.1 Desmognathus auriculatus
CCCCCCCCCCCCACCCCCCCCCCCCCCTCCCCCCCTGGCGGATTTGCATCCATACCGCGGCTCGTGGATCTCAGAACTCGGCCGGGCGCAGTTGTGCGTCTCCTGGTTCAAAGGGGGGTGGGCTGCGCGCGTCTCGTAGGCAGCTCCGGGCGGGAGAGCCGCCAGCCCCTTGTCGAGAATTGTTTATGCTGAACCGAGGTCTAATGAGCCCGAACAGCCCCTGCGGAGTCAGATCTGTAATGTCTGCCTGCTGTCCCGCAGTTCGCCAACAATCACCAACATTTGCAATTACGGCGACACCCAATCAGACCCTGGCTCTAATATGGGCCGAACCACTGCAACCACGAACGGCGCATGTCTCATCTGCGAGCTAGCTGCTGGCCTGGGAGATGTGATGGGCACTTCATCGAGGGTGGGAGGGCGGGATGATGACCAAACGCGGGCTTTCTAAAGAGGTCAAGATTCCCTGGAAGGGCAGTGTTAGATATCACCATACACTCGCACAATCAACTGACAAGACTACACTCTGTCAGTTCACGGCTCCAACTGAAAAGCTTGGCGCCACTTTATTATTTATATCTCCCGCTCTGGCGGGAGCGCAGCACGCTAACGTAACACCACGTGATCCCTGTCGTACAAACAGGGCATCACGTGATTATGAATACTGTACACAGGATATAACAGGCAGCAGGCGTAACCTTCAGAGTGACCTCTGGTACCCCTTCAGTCTGCCATCCTATATCGTGAATACTTGCAAACATTTGTTTGGGTGCCCCAATGTATGTGTTGCTGGCTTGGGAATTTTAGTCATGGGCGGGCTTGCCTGGGCTTGACCTCAAGCCAAGCCCAGCAGGTGAGCTTGGACTTGGATTGTGGTCATGGTCCCCACCCAAGCCCACAGAATCCAAGCCCAGCTGTCTGAGTGGGCCTGGCCATGCCTACTTGGGATAGGACAAAGGGCCACAGCAGTGGTCTGACAAATCCCACTGCAGCAGGTAACCACGGTCTCCTGGGTTAGCCGCAGCAACATTAACCAGATGTCTCCCCCTTACCCGAATCCATGCCCGGGGAGTATATACAATTCAGGTATTAACAGAAAACATCTGTCAGACATTACATTATTTTATATCAGCACATCCAGATTATCTCAAGATGGAATCCTCCCCTCGCGGGCGCATAACGAACACACACACACCAAATATACAAAACTTTTCCTTTTATTATAATAAATAAAAGCACATATAAGATCGACAAAAACAGTGTACTTCACATGAACAAAACAAACAACAAAATGTTTTTACATATACATCTGTCTGGTTAGAGTCTGTCAATTCCCCGCCTTCTTTACAAGTCCGGGGGAATATTCCCCAATCAATTGGTTACAACACAGATCTTAAGTTGGGTATAAAGGGGACGATTACGGGTTTTGGTGCAAAAAATGTCAGCAAAACCAACATTTTTTGCACTTCTCACAAAGTCGGTAATCTGGTCAACACCAGATGACAGGTGGAAAAGGTCTTTAATGGTAAAAATGTCGGCAATACCCGAATGTTTTACTGTTACTGACATTTTCAACAAAACCGCTGGTAAAACCGTCAATAAAACCATTGGTAAAAATTACTGATGGTTTTGTCACCAGCAAATAAAGTGCCAAATTGGCACTTTTTTATGAGACTGGTGGCATTATTCTGGGTAAACCCCATCATTTTGGGGCCCCAGGGGTGATTTTGAAAAATTACCACCATCTCCATAGATGGTGGTAATTTTTTTCTGATTAACAATGTTTTTACCGACTTTTTAAAAGTCAGTAAAAACTCGTAATTAGGACGGAATGGAATTGTCGGTAATTACCTATAATGGAATTATCAGTAATTACCGACAATTCCAACAACTATCGACATAATAAACTCATAATTATGTCGGTAGTTGGTTTTGTCGGAAAAACTGTTGGTAACCCTGTTACTGACAGTTTTTCCGACACAGTCTAAACTCGTAATCAGCCCCACAGTGTTCTATAAACAAATACACAATTTAATACAGAATAATCCGAAGAACATCAACAGTGCTGTGTTTCGAACTCGGCAATCCCCTTCACACAATTAATGCACAAGTTCATCCTCAGGACCCAACACCATAGGTTCATCGTGTAAGTACACTGAAATGTAACAAAATGAATTGACAATCTACATTCATTTGCATTACGGTGTGTATGCCAACACCAAAACCAGGGTTAATGAATTACCCTGACACACTAAGGGCCTGATTACCGAGTAGGACGGTAATTGGAAACTATCAGTAAAACTGTCTATAAAACAGTTTTAGTAACGGTTTCCAATTACCGTCTAATTATGAATGTAATGTTTGGAAATGTCGATAAATACCGACATTTCCAATACGGTCACATTACGAGGTAAATACCAACATGCAAATATCGGTATCTATCTCTTTAAATTAACAGCTGCTGCATAGCAGTCGTTAATTTACTAAAATCAATCCTGGTGCCCCCAAACCTGGGGGCAATACAAGAGTGAGCCAAATCTGCCCCAGTAAGGCCTGGGGCAGAATTGACTGTTTCACACCAGCCCATGTTAAAGTGCGTAAATGGCACTTTCAATGCACTGGTGTGACCCAGTCTGTAAATGCAAAACGACAAAGTCTGCATTTACAGACGGTTTTAAGTTAAACCTGTCGTTATTTGTAAAACCGTCGTCAAATACTGACAGTTTTACCGATGGTTTTACCGAGTTTGATGGTATCGGTAAAACCGTTGTTAACTTTTGCCGACGGTTTTCATGGACAAACTCCTAATCAGGCCCTAAATGTATCAAGAACGTATTATCTTTCCAACATATCCATGCCTTACCACACACGTGGGGAAACCACATTTCTACACACACCCACATGTGTATTACTCATTCCTAACAACACCAAATATACCATCACCAGGACTACAATAATACATACTAAAGCATTCACCATTTGCTTGTCAAGAAGTTCACCTAATTGCTCCTGAATGAAACCAAGGTAGCTGTGCATCACAAAGCAGAGACTGTAATGAGAGTTGAATGCAAAATGTTACTGAAGGCAAACGACACAGAGGTACATTTGTGGTACAATGAACCGTGATTTAAAATACCACTTTTTTATTAGTCGCCGGTATCCATCTTATTTTCTTGGCAATGACCACAGCCTTCTGAAAAGTGAATGGAATCTAGCTATTTAACACCATGGCCATTCATTAACCTATCTGAATTTCATTTTTCTAACATGGGTATGAACCAGGAGTAAACAAACAGCTATAAAATATATGGGCGTCTTATAATTAAGGCTCCCAGTTTTCCGTTTCTACTGATTTTTACAGATAAATACAGACAGAAATTATTTTTATTTCTATCTGCCTTCATTTATAAATATGTAAAAAAAAAAAAGGGAAAACAGGTATTTCTAATGCCTTTTCATGCTAAAAATCAAGTCTTCAAAGCCAGAGGTTATAGCTTGACAGCATGAAAAGTGTAAAATGGAGAATTTCATCTGAATATTAATTTTTCTTATGATATCAATGTATTTTACTATTTTAGCTACTTATATCTTAAAATGAAGCAGATAATTTGCATTTAAATAAATGCACAAAATACTAGTAATAAGGTATATTTGCACAGAACAAAAAATAAATATGAATAATACAAAAAAATGCTAAAAAAAAATAATATGGAAAAATACAGACAGAAATGGTAAAAAAAATAAATACCATAAAACTGGGAGCCTTACTTATAATCTAGTGTGTTGTAAAATGCTTCTCCTGTGCTAACTGCGATGTGATGGGACTTTAGGAGAGCTAGAAGGCCAGAAAAAAGCCTTTGAGGCTCACACGTGGGCCTAGGGCTCTGCTTTGAGTGTCCCTCTCCTACATGGTCAGTGGGCACAATGGAGGGTGTACATGCAACACTTTTCACTAACAATTAAGGCACACTGGGTGTGGGCAATTACACCGAAAAAATTACACTGACCAGACTCACACCGATTCTAGTCTGGGCACTATTTTCAGAAGAGACAAGCGCACACCGATTAGGTGAGCGGCGCCGTTAGCCCACCAGATCGCGGCACCCTCATCGCCCCATGATCGCATTATGGCGGCAATGATTTGCGGGGAGCCACTCGGCTCCTTGGCAGCTTCCCCCTCCCCCAGACTCACAGCCAGTCTGGAGGAGGGGCCACAGAGGGCGGGACTACCTGGGGGAGGAATACAGGAGGGCAGGCCAATCACCCTCGATGGATGCGGGGGGCGTGGCGGGGGCGGGGCGGGGCGTGGCCGACTCAATTTGAGTTGGCTTCGCGGGCTTTCAGCCCTTTCCCTGCCTCGGCCTGCCCGCTGCTGCCACGTGTCCCTTCGAGGCGGCCGCCTCCTGCTCCCCGTCCCGTGCCCTGGGCTGCCCAGACAAGCACTGCTGGCCAGTTTTTACCCACCATCCCTCCCTGGCGCAAGTAGTTAGGGGATTGGTAGGTGACAGGTTTTTTGGCTGTTTTTCCTGTCAGCCTTAGAGTTAAACTAGTTAAATTTTAAAATGGAACGGATAGCGATATGTATAGTTGCTTAACTGAAATCTGTGGTTTACTATTGTCACTGTGTTGGCGTTTTTTCTTCCCCCTCCTTTATATGGTGTTACCATACAAGCAAGAAGAACTTCAACGTGGAGGGGGATAACGAATGACCGGCCCGGGTGGTGGGGGCGGATCGACTTTCGACCGCAGCGCCAATGGCATTTAATTAACCACACCCGGCCAAAACAATGTAATCTTCGCAGTGGCCGATAACAACTCAAATAAAATCTAATTAAATTAAGTTGTTAATCCCACTGAACTGTCTCTGTCATTATTCATGGTGGGCTCTGAGGGGGTCATGGGCGGTCTTGGGGGGCTACTGCCGGGCTGGAAGGGCCGGGTAGAGGCCGCGATTCAGGGAGCTCCTATTCTGGCCTGGACATCAGTGGGGCAGAATTTGCATATACAGGAGGTACAGTGCCTTTGTGCGGGGCACTGCCATGGGGGCAGAGGTGCCGGGCCACGAGGAGCGCGAGCTGCACCCCCCCAGCAGCCGTCCTGCCATTCTGGATTGAAAAGGGGCCATCGCCAGTGGGAAGGGTCGGGTGCAGCACCTGCCTGAACCTTGCGGGTCACGCGGCGGCCAGGCTGAAGGATACACCCTGGGCGTGCGGGGGGAGCAGGTGACGGGCACCAACCATGCTGAGGCTGAAGGCTTTCTGCCTGGATTACTGGCAGTTCCTGTGCCTGCAGCCGCTGCACGGCTTCTATAAGAGGTAAGGCCGGCGAAACGTGCACGTCGTCAATCATTTCATTAACAATGGCTATTGAGGAACCTGATCCCATCATGTCGGGCAGCAAGCACCCCGAGAGTACCACACAGCCTGTAATCTAGAGCTGGGCGAGCCTGACATTTTTCAGCACGAGCCGAGCCTGACTCTTGGGCTAGGCTAGCCTGAGCCCAATCACGAGCCGAGCCGGCATGCACGGCATTGTGCAAATGCAGTGCTTTTATACACTGTAGGGCACCAATGTAGAATGACAGTGTATGAATGCAGTGCATTTACACACTGTCACTCAAGACAGAGTGTTTACTGTGTCTTCACTCTACTTATGTGAAGGCACACAAATATAGAGTGTGCTCCTGGGCTCGAGCTGAGTACATTCCTGGCAAGCCCACGGTTGGGCTCGAGCCCAGCATGGGCGTCCGCAGGGGGGGGGGAGGGAGGGGCAAAGGGGGCAACCCGCCCCCCCCTCCGCTAGGGCTCTCCCACCTCTACTGTAAACACACTCGCGGGGGCGGGAAACGTGTGCATGCTTTTGTGCGTTATACTTTCCAAATGCAGTGGCAAATCCATCAGCATTGCATCTAAAACCCCAATGCCACTGTAAATGTTGGCATTTCCCTCGTGTGTCCCTGTAGCTGTTCTTGCGACCCCCTGAGGCGCACAGCGTCTTTCAGATGAGCTGTCTTGGGAGCTTCAACCCACCCCTGAAGCTGAGATACTGGCACGTCTGTGGGAATCATGGAGATTGATATAATATATTATTGCAAGGGTGACGTTTAGGGCAATGGTCTTAAACGTTTTAATGCTGCATCCCCCTGCCATACAATTTTATTGGGAACACCCCCCCCCCCAAATTATTGCTAATATAGTAACACATTTTAGTATAATCTGTAAAAAGTAAAGAAGTCTTGCCAGGCTTAGACACCCACCCCTAATATTCCCGTGCTCCCAAGGAGTCAGAGCAACTGCTTCGCAGGGAGGGCGCGGGGGGAAGGAGGTCACAGTTGTGATAGAATTGTAAATGGTAGAGATGGGCGAGCCAAGGAAAATGAAGGGCAAGCCGAGCCAGGGCCAAAGAAAGGGTTTGGCTCGGCTTAGGGCCACATTTTGGAGCCGAGCCATCAAAATCAAAAATATGTATGCATTGATCAGCATTTATTTTAGCAATATTTAAATTCATGTAAAAAAAAGACTGCATTACCCACAATGCATTAAGTTGCATATCACGAGTGCACGAGAACACAGGAATTAGACACACATCTCTAAAGTTACATTTCTAAACGATAACATGTGTTTTTGAAATGCAAACAGCAGTTCCTTCTGATTTTTGTTGTGTAACTAATCACTCTAATAAGGTACAACTTAGAATATGGTACATATAAATACGGAATTGCAACAGTAAGTTAAACAAGGTAGGCAGTGTGGAGTTCCTTGCTCCTCAGTGAAAAGTGATGAATTGGTGCCACCAGGGACCATGTGCCAAAAAAAATAAGTGTGTGAACTCTGATAATCCACAATGGAAAAACAGGTGCACCGGAAGTAGTATTATTAGACATAACTCTCTGGAAGTAAGATCTCAGGAAGTGATGTCATAGGGGGGCAAAACATTTTAAATTGCTCAGATTATGTGATGATCTGTTAAGTGCTAGTGATGGATGTACAAAAAATTTATATAAAAGTTAATTGAGCCAGTAACATTTTGCAAAACCTATCATGACCCAGAAATCACTTTATAATGTGTTTGGGGGTTCGCCTCTAATGGATTTGTTTGGAAATGGTAGTTGCAAATGTTAATTTTAAAACACATTGCATAAATAATAATGATCTAATCCTATTAGTAGTTTTTTTTGTTTGTTTGTATAAATCTTTATTAACTGTTATTTCAGTGTATACATTACAAATAATATAAAGTAAAAATTACATATTGACCCCTCTTCGGTCAAAGCTAGCATTTGCTAATAAATGCATTTTTATAAGATCTTTAAAAACGGTTCGTTTAAATTACTCATAAAATCAAATTGTTCAGAAATGTGGTATTTTAAGAGCCAACGGTTCCTGAGATCACTTTAAGAAAGGGCACAGAGTGAAAAAATGAGGAAGATCATCTATTGCATCTTCACAGCCAGCACAAAACCGTCCCGAACGTGGACATTTCTTCCAAGATAGCAGCACAAGGTTTACAGGTAAGATCCCAAGGCTCATTTTCAAAATAAACCTGAGAATTACTCTATTCTCACATTCAAGAAAATAAGATTCCAGCCCTCTGTGAGTCTGGATCTTCCAATACCAATTAATTGAGACGAGTTGAAAACATCTACTGAGGCGTGAAGAAAAACAATTAAGACGGATTTTATCCTGTGACAGATGGAGAAGGCACAGGTCCAGAAATATCTCTGATCCAAAATAGCTCAAATGAATGTTTGTCTCTAATTAGTTCAATTTGGTTAATAAATCTAAATTGATGGTCACCAGAGGTAGCTTCAACAATGCATCTATGAACCAATTGACAGTAGTTAAACACTTTACAGCTGAGATCAGAAGCAGAGTGAACTGAGTCCAACCTCTCATAAAAGCAGGGGGAATGAGTCCACCCACGTTCACCCTCCACTTTACCCATGGGTGCAACCACCTGTCAGGGGACTGTCGCATGACCTCCGGTTGAGTCAGAGTCTCAGATGTTGCGCTCAGCTCAGAATCAGGCTGAATTTCGATTGCCCATCGCTAATAAAGGGTTTGTGTCTATGTGCTTGAGTGCATGGCACCAAGTCCTGTTCTGTGAGCCAATGCAAAGGCTATGCAGTGTCACTTCCTCTACCTTTATGGTTTTGGTGAACTGTTGCCAGAGTATGGTGTGTGCGTCAAGGCTGATAGAGTTGGCTTTGGGCTTCTCTAATGGTTGCTGAAGTAGTTGGTGGCAGAGGTTAGTTAGATATGGGGACCACCTACTTGGGGCAGGTGACCTGCAGTGGTTGATACACACACAATGGTCTGCAGCCTTGCGCAAGGTGACATTTTGGCACCCTCTTACAGTCACAGAACTACAAACAGTAGTTTTGGGCTCCACGAGAGCCTACTCCTGAAACTCCAGCAGAAGAGTTGGGTGGAGAGGCTGACACCTTTCGTCAAAACTTGACTCCAATTGACTTCTCGTCAGCGGCCAGCTCCCAGGAGCAAGATCTACGGGGGTGGGGCCGTCAGGAGTAGGGATAGATGAAAACTTTTGCGCATGGGCAAAAACTGCGAAAATACAGGCATTTTGCTGTTTTCATGAAGATATGTTTTCGCTTTATGCCCGAGAAAAGTGTCATGAAATACAAAAATGTGTATTCCAGACTCCAAAATACACATTTTGTATATGCCATGACATTTCAGCCACATTTTTTTATATTTTTGTTCACTGAAAACTTTTTTCAGTCTAAGAAAACAACTTTCAACGAAAGGTATTGCGGCCTCGAAATTTGTGAGATAGACGTGAAAATGGCTGGATTTTGGATCCCGATAGCAGCACGAGATCCTATAGCCGGCTCCCCTATTAACCCCAATGCTAGAGCACTAGGTTTGCATAGCTTGACAGGCAAGTCTCAGAAGAGCAGTCTAGCCCACTCTCGCACAGCCCTTGGACTCTCACATTCGTTACTTATAATCTTAAAGCTGAGCCACACTCTTATCACTCGTTCACAGTCCCTACAGTCACTTGGCTTACTGTCAAATTACTCACATAGGGCCTGATTCACAAAGCAGTTACGTTTGAGTATACGTTTGTTATTTCCCATTGGAGTCACTGGGAAACAACGAACGTATAGTCAAACGTAACTGCTTTGTGAATCGGGCCCAGTCTTCTACACAACCCCTTGCACCTGAAAAACCGAATACAGCACACCTGCGCTCTCCATACCCAGTAATTGCGGTCACGACGTCACTGTAAATAAAATATGGTCTTATGTGGTTAAAATAAATTGTCTTTTAGTGACTAATATTGCGGAGCTGAATATGTTATTGTTCTGTGACCTTTGTTGTTAGCTTTCCAACGCGAGGGACGTGCTATACACCACACGCTGCCGCACAAAAGGTACCCGCATGGGTGTTGGGCAGCTGGTGCAAGCTGCATGGCACATCTGCAGTCGTCGGTGAGAGCCCCGGCCCAGCCGTGAGCGCTGCCCGTGAGTGATGGAGCGAGAGCTGAGCTCGGGGCGTGCAGGGCAGGGCCAGCCGTCAGCGGCTGTCAAGCCCGCCGGTGGAGCGAGAGGGTGGGGGAGGGGGATCAGTCGCCTCGTTTGCATGAACACGGAGCATGTCATTGCGCTATCAGCGCGCCCGGGACGTCTCACTCCGCAGCCGCTGGCTCACAGGCAGGCCTGGAGGCGAAGGCTACGGAAACGAGGGTCGGCCGTCCTCGCAGAGCCCTGGGCTGCAAGTTATTGCCAACAATGATGGCTGGGGTCTGTTCAGCACCATACAGACGTCTGTACACACAAATAGATATCTACTCAGATAATAATAATAATAATAATAATAATAATAATACCAAGTGTTTATATAGCGCTTCATGTCCAGAAACTTCTAAACGCTGAATAACAGATGGTACCGATCCCTCTAAAAGCGCATCCTTGCAGCTGTGTTTACTTGGCAATAATTAAAGAGAAGCCCCGGATGAGAGCATTTTGGTAACATTAACATCTAAGACCCCAGACTTAAGCTCGCCACTGACTAGCGGCACATCAAAGAGTTTATACAATTTAAAGGCAGCTCACCGGAGGCACCTGGGAGTCATATATTGTCACAGCTGCCATGGAGGGAGCATCTAGTTATCTACCCTGCAGCACCAGAATAATGTGTATATTTTATCGGGCAGATTCTCGGTTGGCCGATGAAGCTGGCCAGGTGGAGCGCCTGGCTAGCTCTATCGCCCACGGGTGCCGTTTTACCCAATTTTCGTGGTTACGGCACAGTGAGTGTCCTCACTTGGCACGCCCCGTGTGCGAGACACTGGGAGCTCTGACCGTGAGCTCCAAACTTCTCACACCAGCAAGGCCAACCTTTGGTCATATAGCGCCCTGGGCAAAGACAAATTTGGCGCCCCACCCGAAAAAAAAATAGATCTGAGTATGCAGCTTTTTTTTTACCATGCATAAAACATGCTCAGAGCACTTACGGGTTCTCAACGTTTTTCCCTTAAAGATACAGTATGGGAATGAATAACAAGCCCTAAATGCTAGCATTTGCCTTCATTCTTTCTAAAGGTAAAGAAACTGAACAACCATTCCACAGCGTTAGTTGGGTAGTGCGGTGGGTAAAACCCCAGTGCTTTCATCCCAGTAGACACCAGTTTAAATCCAACCTTGCGCCAGCAAGTTGCACCCTGAGCGACTGCCCACGGCAAAGGCCGGCCCCCGAACAGGTGTCTGGGGTGGGCGCCTGCAGCAGCCCAGAATCCACCACTACTGGCGATTACGGAGTTAATTGTTGGACTCCATAGTGGCCAGCAGGCGAGCATAGAGAGTAGGCTTCACGTGTGAAAGAGTGTCCACAAAATCTTACAAGACGCATGGGTATACATAGACATGCAGGAGACAGAGCAATATTGGCATTTATCACACAGGCCATGATAGGAAGTGATTCAATCCCCATATATAGTGAGTGGGTCCTGTTGTACAGAACGTACCCTATTTTCTATGCGTTGGCACTGCTAGCTCCCAGCAGCTGCCGTTTACACATGTTCCAAGCAGATGTGGATTACACCTACCTCTATTCCTAGAAAATCCAGAGCAGCGATTTTGTAAATTAGCAAGTCACTCCCTGCTATACCCTCCGCCCCGCCTATTTTTACTCATTATCGTAGCACCCCAGATACATTCGACACTCAAGGTGGCCCATCACTCCACTCCAATGTCCCAAACTGTTGCTATTGTGCTTTATTTGACGCATGGTAATTAATACATTGGTAGTGTGGTCTTGGAGACATCAGAGGAAAACTGGGACGTGGGAGGAAGGGGAAAGTGCCACAGCTACTTGACCGGACTATAGTGGTACTCCGGGCCATGCGTTGTGTTCTTCTGGACAGACACCTCCCACCCCAGGGACAGACTCAGGGGAGGAGCGCTAGAGCTCCAC
>JASBQM010520577.1:0-11409 GCA_030264895.1 Desmognathus auriculatus
CGGTTTATGCAGTTTCTGTTGTGCAATAGACTAAACACCAGTCCTTGCAGCCCTAGTTCTAATCTGGTGGTTGATGTGCAAGGCATGAACATTTTTTTTTTAAATATGTCCCAGGGAATGTGTAAACTACCTGATACGGTGACAAATGTGAGATGGTGGAGCACC
The DNA here is from genome assembly GCA_030264895.1 of Desmognathus auriculatus. NCBI lineage: Eukaryota > Metazoa > Chordata > Amphibia > Caudata > Plethodontidae > Desmognathus > Desmognathus auriculatus. Next base: position 166 of record JASBQM010520577.1, read on the forward strand.
GCCCCCTCCGGTTCCCCTTGCAGGGCTGACCCCACATTTTAGGGGCTACTGCGTCACCAAACGTTGCCAAACATTTGGCTGTTGGCCTCACCTTATTGCCATATTTCTTCTGTAACATCTCCAATAAGGGTGCTTCTCTGGCGGAAAACCAGAGAATAAAGTGGCAGTAACACCAAGTAAATCCTAAAAAGGACCTCATCTCCTTTCTATTGATAGTGAAGGGTATTTTCTGGAAAGCCTCAATTTTGTTTATCTGGGGTAGTATGAATCCTCTGCCTACAGTGTAGCCCAGATATTTGGTGAACGTTTGGGCTAAAAAGCATTTGTTTGAGTTAGTATTCAGACCGGCAGCCGGTAGCAATGCGCACACTGCACGTAGGTCCTGAATGAGTGTTTTTCATGTCTTAGTATAAATCACAATGTCATCAAGATAAGCTCCAGCTATGCCGTTATGAGATCTGAGGACCCGGTCCATCAATTGTTGGAAGATAGCAGGAGCTCCATTCAGGCCAAACGGCATCCTTTTGAACTGAAATAGTTCTTGTGGCATGGAAAAGGCTGTCTTCTCTTTATCTTACTCTCCCAGGGGTACTTGCCAATAGCCTTTTGATAAGTCTAACGTGGTGATGTATTTGGCGTCGCCTAGGTTCTCGATTAAATCGGGTATCCAGGGCATGGGATAGGCATCAAACTGTGAGATCGCATTTAGTCTTCTGAAATCAATACAAAAACGGGTTGCTCCGTCAGGTTTTGGGACTAGGACGATCGGTGAATTCCAGGCCTCTTGTGATTTCTCTATGACATCCATTCGTAACATTTCTTCGACTTCCTCCCTGACGGTGGCCCTTTTTGTCTCAGGGAGCCTGTAGGGTCTGCATCGAATCACCACTCCCGGTGGGGTATGGATACAATGTACCACCATTGAAACGAACCCCGGGTTCTTGGAATAGAAGGACTGATATTCTCGCAGATATTGCGACAGATCTCTCTGTTGGTCTCTGGACAAGTATTCCGGGATAGACGGCATTTGAGGCTCTGACATCAGCTTGCCTTGTACAAACGCAATGGTCTCTTCTTCATTATCCTCTTCCGTTTCTCTGGCTGGTTCATCTGCTTGATTCCAGGCTTTCATCAAGTTGATGTGGTATATCTGTTTGGTTTTTCTACGCCCTTCTTGTTGTATGCAGTAATTCACCTCACCCATTCTTCTAAGTACTGTATATGGACCTCTCCACCATGTGAGCATTTTATTATTCATAGACGGTAATAGTACCAGGACTTTGTCTCCCGGTTTAAAAGTTCTCAACTGGGTTTTCTGGTCGTAATACTGTTTTTGACTCCCTTGTGCTTGCTTCAGATTCTCGTTGGCTATCTTTTGTATTCGTTCCAGTTTCTTTCACAGGGTTTGCACATATGTTTCCTTCGGACTCACTTTGGAGGATTCTTCCTCCCACTCTTCCCTTTGTACGTCCAAGATATCTCTCAGATGTCGGCCACATATCAACTCGAAGGGTGACACTTTTAGAGAGTCTTGAGGGGCGTTACGTAGGGCAAAAAGTAGCCAAGGTAGGAGTTTGTCCCAGTTTTTTCCATCTTCGGCTACAGTTTTGTGGATCATTCCCTTTAAGGTCTTATTAAAAAGTTCTACAAGACCGTCTGTTTGAGGGTGATATATGGACGTACGAAGTGGCGTTATTCCCATCAAATTTTCTAGGTCTTTCATTACTTGTGACATGAATTGGGGAACTTGGATCTGTCAATATTCTTTTTGGGAAACCCACTCTGGCAAAGAAAGGTATTAGGGCATCTGCAATAGCTTTGCTGGTAATAGATCTCATGGGGATAGCCTCGGGATAACGGGACGCATAGTCCAAAAGAACTAATATATAGGTATGTCCCCTGGCTGTCTTCTGTAGCGGTCCTGCGAGATCAACTCCCACTTGCTCAAATGTAATTTAAATTATGGGGAGAGGTCACAAAGGGGCTCTTGGTACAGGGGTATTGGAACACAGCTGACATGGGATACATTGTTTACAGAACTTGATGACCTGTTGATATATCCCTGGCCAGAAGAATCTGCAAATATGCTGTCGGTGGTTTTCTGGGCCCCCAAGTGTCCCCCCATGGGGTGCGTATGTGCCATTTGGATTATTTGAGTTCTAAAGGGGTTAGGGACCAACAATTGTTTTATCACTCCTTCTGGGTTGGGACTGATCCTGTATAAGAGACCCCCTTCTTCCGTAAAATATGGACCCTGTGTGGGAGTTAGTGTTGTGTAGCTGTGTAAGAACCCTAGATAGGGAGGGGTCTTGATGTTGGGCTTGAGAAAAAGAGTTATCCAGAGGCATTCCCCACTCTAGCATTTCTGCTTTAGAGATAAACCCCTGTGTTCTTTCTTTTTTTGGTTTTTGGTCTTTCTGCTTTTATCACGAGTCGGGGAGAGGTCTGTATGGCTCTCTAGGTTCCCTTAACTTTCTCAGTTCTATGTCTTGCCCTAAGTGGTCTGTCCCTATTATTGCTTCCTCTGTTAGGTGTGGCAGAACAGCGGCTTCTACCTCCTGGGTGAGATCCCCACACGTAATGACAATTTTCGCTACGGGGTATGTTTCCCAGTCTCCATGAATGCAGCTAGAGCCTTATTCTTTAGGTAATCTTTCTCAGGTACCACTGTTTTGGGTACAGCCGACCTAGGGCTATACTAATCTAATAGGGCCCGCATACTTCTCTTATTCACCTGTACTGTGGTCAAATAAGACATATCAACTGGTAGCAATGCTGCCGAGGTGATTTTGTCGACTTCCATCTTTTCTTCTAAAGATGGACACATTCGGGCTATGTGTCCCTTCTCGCCACATTGGTAGCAGACGATCCCGCTAGGTGGATGGTAACCCTCCACATGGCGTAGGACTCCTCGTCCAGCGACTCGGGCCAAAGAGTGGGAGGTCCCTCTTGGAGTCTTGAGGCCCCCTGGTCTCACAAGGGGTTTGCTTGTCGGAGGGGCTGGTGCTCTGGGTTGGGACCTGTGATATGCGGTAGCCATTTCTACGGCTTCTGCGATGGTCACCTCGGGGTGTTGTCGGATCCACTTCTGCATTGGGAGAGGAAGAGAGTCCAAAAATTGTTCCAGACATACTAGATCCAACATAGCTGCCTTCGTATTGTTTTTAGGGTCCAACCACCTATCCACGTGGTCCACAATCCTGTAATACAAGGCTCTGGGGCTATCTTCTGTGCCGAGTCTCTCTGCTCTGGCCTTTAAACGATAGGCCTCGGCATCTAAGCCCAACCTCTCCAGTAAAGTCTTTTTTACTTCTGCGTAGGCAGTGGCTCCTGTTGGATTCGAGGCCTGATATGCGGCTTGTAGTGAGCCTGAGAGGAGTGGAGCGATGTAGTGAGCCCATTCCGTATCGGGCCAGCCTGCTTGTGTAGCGACCCTCTCAAAATTTGTAAAAAAATATGTAGGGTCGTCCCCTTCCTGATATTTTGGTAACTGGCTTGGGGGGGCGGCTGGTTTTCTCCTGGCTTCTGCAAAGGCAGTGGCTATCTTTTCCAGGGCGTCTTTCTGTTGCCCCTGGGCTGCCTCATAGGTCTTCAAGAGTAATTGCCGGTCGGCAGCTGCTTGCTCCTGTAGCTTTTTCTGACCTTCCGCTAATGTATTTATGATTTGCTCCATGTGGGCGGACTTTACAAAACAGTCCCTTTAAAAGATGGACGATCCCACTTCTGACACCAATTGTCGCCTGGCGTGTGAAATCAGGACACTGGGCGAACAAGGTTTGCACAAAAAAAAGAATTTAATAAAGTGTGTATCAACAAAATCAAAATCAAAGTCTTTTCATTCCCTTTTTCTCTTCAGGGTTCTTTCGTGTCTGACATGCGGGTCGGATATTTGCGTTTGACAGTCTTGAGTTGCGGGGTCGGGGATTTTCGTAGTTCCCGTGTAAACGCTACCAAAATTCTCCGCTCTCAAGGGTTCCCTCGTCTCGCTCACCTCTCAGGTACGTGTTGGTCGGCGGGTTTCCCTCTCCTCTCAGACGTCGCCAGCCCTCGGGTGGTAATAGGGTTTTGGTTCTCTGGCCGTCTCGCCAGTCCGTCCCCAGCCCAGAGTTGCTCCTCTCTCGTAGCCCTATAGGTGAGGATAAACACGAAGGATTCAAATCTGCTTTTCTTCTTCGGCGTTCTCCTGCCTCCTCCACCTCAGGCTCTCTCTCCTCTCCCTTCCACTCGCACTCTTCCCCCTCCCCTACTCTCCCATAACTCCTTCTGTTACTCCCACTCGTGGATGTGAGCCCCGCCTCTAGGTTTTCGGTCCCGCCTCTACCTGTCGTTGGACTCCACCCCCTGCCTTCGGGTGCCCCTTCGTTCGTAGGGAGACAGTTTTCGTCCCATTCCCCTGTGTCATCATTACACCATGTCGGGTCCTGCTCTTGCTCTGAGTATGGCCTGGGGGTGTCTGGGACTGCACAGGATCGGGGCCCCTGCGACGTGTCACACCTGTCACCATCGGGTAAGTTCATTAGATCGGCGGCTGGGTTTTTCCACCATGGTAACATATGGGAGTTCGCTGGGTTAGGAGAAACAGGAAGTGGGTGTAGTGAGGGTCTCTTCCCAATGTCTGGGTCCCCGTTATTACTATACCCCTTATGTTCCCTGTCCGGAGCCGCGTGTTCCCAGGTACTGGGCCCCCAAGCGTCACACACCTCCCCTTCTACTTCTTGACCCGAGGGTCCTTGAAAACAGGGGTATCGGGACAAGAAATCTGCGTTAATGTGGGCACTACCTTTTCTGTGTCGTACAGCAAAACAGAATGGTTGGAGACTCAAAAACCATCGCAGTACCCGAGGGTTGGAATCTTTATTCTTCGCCATCCATGTAAGCGGGGCGTGGTCTGTTATAAGATCGAATTTCCGACCAAGTAGGTAATACTTCAGTGACTCAATTGCCCATTTGACTGCGAGACATTCTTTTTCCACAGTTGAGTATTTTACTTCTCTGGGAAATAGTTTCCTACTGATATATAATATCGGTCGCTCTATTCCTTCCGTCTCTTGAGACAAGACAGCCCCTAAGCCCACTCCTGAGGCATCCGTCTGTAACAGGAAGGGCGCGTCAAAGTTAGGCGTTTGGAGGACCGGGTGGGAACACAGCATCCTTTTTAGTTGTTTAAAGGCCTCCAGGGCTTCCTTGGTTGGTCTGGGCTTTTGGGGATATCTGTTTTTTAGCATTTCCGTCAAAGGGGCGGCCACTGTGGAGAAATTCGGTATAAAGCGTCTGTAATATCCGATGAACCCCAAGAAGGATCTTACTTGCTTCCGTGTCTGTGGAAAGGTCATAGATGATATAGCTTCTACCTTCTTCTCTTGGGGAAGTATCTTTCCCCCGCCCACCACGTATCCCAGGTATTGCGTACTTCGCTGGGCCAAAAAACATTTCCGGGGGTTAGCTGTCAGTCCGGCCTGTTGCAATGACGTTGATACCATTCGAAGATCCTTGATATGTTCGTCCCAGGTGCGGCTATAAATGACAATGTCATCTAAATAGGCACCGGCTATTCCATTATGTGGTCGCAGAACTTTGTCCATAAGACGCTGGAATGTAGCTGGGGCACCGTGTAGCCCAAAGGGCATCCTTTTGAATTGGAAGAGCCCTTGGGGTGTAGAAAAAGCCGTCTTCGGTCGATCTTCAGGATTTAAGGGGATCTGCCAATATCCTTTAGTCAGATCAAGGGTGGAAATAAAGCAGGCATCTCCTAGGTTTTCTATCAAATCATCAATACGGGGCATGGGATAGGCGTCGAACTGAGATATATTATTCAATTTCCGAAAGTCGATGCAGAAACGCGTCGAGCCGTCGGGTTTCGGGACTAACACAATAGGTGAGTTCCATTCTCCCTGCGACTCTTCTATTATGTCCAAGCTCATCATGTCTTCGACTTCCTTCTTGACTATCCCTCGTTTCCTTTCAGGTAGTCGGTAGGGTCTACATCGTACAACCACTCCGGGTGGGGTCTGTATGCAATGTTGTATGGTTGTGACCTTTCCGGGTAAGGTTGAAAAAAAGGACCGGAAGTCCCTAATGTAATTATGTAGATCTTCCTGTTCAGCCTTGGAGAGATGTTTAGGGATCTCCGGTGTAGGTTCTACGACTCCTAGTTGGCTGTTCACGTAGGCGAGGACTTCTTCCTCCGAGTCTTCGTCTCGCATGGCCTCGGTTTCGGGTTCCTGACACCATTTTTTTAATAGGTTGATGTGGTATACCTGTTCCGGTTTTCTACGTCCTTCCTGTTGTACCATATAAAGGACATCGCTCATCTTCCGTAGTACTGTATAGGGTCCTCTCCATCTGGTGAGCATTTTATTATCCAAAGATGGTAGGAGGACTAGAACTTTCTCCCCTGGGTGGAACACCCGAAGTTCGGCCTTCTTGTCATAGTATCGCTTTTGATCCTCCTGGGCTTCCTTCAAGTGGCCTTGCGCAATTTTTTGGATGACTTCTAGTCGATGTTTCAATGTCGTTACATAGGTACTTTTCGGGGATTCTTCCGGAGACTCTTGTTCCCACTCTTCCTTCTGTACATCCAGTATGTCTCGGGGATGTCTTCCATAGATTAGTTCAAAGGGTGAAACCTTTAGGGACGCCTGGGGTGTGTTTCGGACAGCAAACAGTAACCAGGGTAAAAGTTTGTCCCAGTTTTTCCCATCTTCCGCTACCGTTTTCCGGATCATCGTCTTGAGTGTTTTATTAAATCTCTCCACGAGACCGTCTGTTTGTGGATGGTAAATGGAAGTGCGAATGGGCATGATTCCCATCAATTTTTCAGTGTCCCGCATCACCTGTGACATGAATTGAGGCCCCTGGTCGGTCAAAATTCTTTTAGGGAATCCTACTCGGGAAAAGAAGGGTATGAGAGCGTCTGCGATGGCTTTCGAGGTGACGGATCTCATGGGTATCGCCTCTGGATACCGGGAGGCATAATCCACTATGACCAAGATATGTTGGTGCCCCCTAGAGGTCTTCTCTAAGGGGCCGACGAGATCCATCCCAATCTGTTCAAAGGGGGTCTGGATTATAGGAAGGGGGCACAAGGGGGCTTTCGGTATAGGATGAGTGGAACACAACTGACAGGGTATACACTGTTTGCAGTAGTTGGTGACCTGTTGGTATATCCCGGGCCAAAAGAATCTCCTAGTAATACTATCAATCGTCTTCTGAGCCCCCAGGTGGCCCCCCATGGGATGTGTGTGGGCGATCTCCATTATGTGTTTCCGATATATGGTGGGAACTAACAACTGTTGCACCTCCCCCTCCTCCTGTGTACATACCCTATACATCAGCCCTCCTTCTTCTCTAAAATAAGGACCCTGGGTAGGTGGCTGGTCAGTTTGGAGTTGGGGAATAACCCGTGATAAAGAGGGGTCTTGGTATTGAGCCTGTGCAAATGACTGATCGGGAGGTATACCCCACTCCAACTTCTCACTTCTGGTTAAAAACATCCGTCTCTCCTTTCTCTTCTGATTCCTACTCTTAGGAATTTTTTTTGCGAGGACTGAACTTGTCTCTGCTAGGAGGGGTAACTCCCTAAAACCTTGCTGGTTCTGTATCATTTGTAATGCCGACTCCTGCCCTGAATGATCTGTCCCCACAACGGCCTCTTCTTTCAACTGGGGTAACACCGCGGCCTCAACTTCTTGGATAATTCCCCCACACTCAATCAGGGCCTTCGCTACAGGGTATATCCGTCGGTCTCCGTGGATACATGTGATAGCTAAAGATTTCTCCGGTATGTAATCCCTGGGAAGTACTACAGTGGGGGGAACAGCAGACCTAGGGCTCCCCGTATCTATCAAGGCGGGTACACTAACCCTGTTCACCTGTACTCTTGTGACATAAGGTTGGTCAGCGGGTAGAAGTGCTGCTGAAGAGATCTCGTCTACTTCCATTTTCTCCTCATGAGATGGACACATACGGGCTATGTGGCCCTTCTCGCCACATTGGTAGCATGTTATAGAAGGTATTGAGTTGGTACTCTCGGCATATCGTAATAGCCCGCGTCCACTACCTCGAGACCCCGTAGCTGACAATCTTCATCCACCTCTGACTCCTGTGGGTCTATATGGCAAGGGTTTCGGTGGGAGAGGTACCAGTGTCTTTTGTTGCGACCTATGAAAGGCAGTGGCCATTTCGACCGCCTCCATGACGGTTACGTCAGGATGCTGGCGTATCCACTTCTGCATCGTCGCTGGTAGGGATTCCAAAAACTGTTCTAGACATATCATGTCAATAATCTCTTCTTTGGTGCTATCTTTCGATTTGAGCCATCTTTCGATGTGGTCAACAATTCTATAATACAGAGCACGTGGAGTATCCTCGATTCCTAACTTCTCTGCCCAAGCCTTTAGACGAAAAGCCTCAGCATCCAACCCCAGACGCTCCAATAGGACCTTTTTAAAATCATCATAGGAGGTGGCCCCAGTAGGATTAGCGGCCTGATACGCCGCTTGAAGGGATCCTGAGAGTAATGGGACAATATAGTGCGCCCAGTCTTCTTCTGGCCACCCAGCTTGTCGTGCGACCCACTCAAAATTTACAAAGAAGTATGTAGGGTCTTCCCCTTCTTGGTGCTTCGGGAGTTGGCTCGGTGGTGCTGCCGGACGTCTTCTAGCATCCGTAAAGGCTACTGCTATTTGCTCCAGTGCGATCTTCTGTTGCTCTAGTGCCGCCTCATATGTCTTCAAGAGCAGCTGACGGTCGGCAGCTGCTTGTTCTTGCAGCTGCTGTTGCCCTTCCGCGAGAGTTTGAATCATATCCTCCATTGTGGGGCTTCTTTGGGGCAGGAAGCTTCGATCCCACTTCTGACACCACTTGTCACATGGCTTGATAAACACACTGGAGACCCGAGGTTTGGGGTATCTTGTATTTTATTACATACAAGCTTTCAATTTTACAAGGATCCGGGTTATCTCTGTTTAAGAATCGTGTTGCCCCACACTCTTTTCCTCTCTTCATTCGCTGGGTTAACGTCACTCAGCGTCTTTCGGTCTTCACCCGTTCCTGCCTGGTCTCTCCGGTACGAGCATTCTCAGTGCTTTTCCCGGACTCTGCAACCCCGTAGCTTGTTCACTTCTTGTCATCAAGGGACGCCCAGTCATAGACGTCGGAGCCCGCTGGTTCTCTGAGCTCGGGCTGTAAGTGAGAGATAGAGAGCGGTTACTAGCGGGGGTTAGAGTTCTCCTCCCTCCCTCCTCTCTGGCATCGGTTTTCCTCTCTCTCTCCTCTCCTGTGTTTACTCTCCTCCTCCCTCTGTATTTCCCGCGAATCCCTTTAAACCTATACTCTCCTTCCTCTCTCCGCCCCCTTCCCTTTTCTGGTTGGAGACTGGTACAGGTTTCTACCCGCCTAGGGGCGTGGTTTACTGAGGGGTGGTCCGTAGAGGGACTCCCGGTCTCTCTATGGGCGTGGCCATGTTTCACGTAGACCGCGGAGAACCAAGGTGTATGGCGTTGGTATCCCGTTCGTTGTTCTGGCTTCATTTGTCGGACGGGGTACTTGAAGGGGGTCTCCTGCCATGTCAGTCCCGTCATTGTTGCAGTTACGGAGGTAGGTTCTGGGTTAGTCTTTGGTGTCATTTGTGGCGGTTCCCACCATTCTCGTTCTCTCGCTCCCTCCTCAGAGTCGGGGTTGTCACATACCCTTCCCGTACAATTCTGTCCCTTGGGTATACTTTCCAGTGGATGTCTGGACAAGTAATCCGCATTGAGGTGTTCTGATCCACGTCGATGACACACTGTGAAACAGTAGGGTTGGAGACTTAAGAACCATCCCAAGACCCTAGGATTAGAGTCCTTGGCTTTCTTCATCCACACCAAAGGGGCATGATCTGTCACCAACTGGAATTTTCTTCCTGTAAGGTAATACTGTAGGGCTTCGATTGCCCACTTTACTGCCAGTCCTTCTTTTTCTATGGTCGCATATCTTTGTTCCCGGGGAAAGAGCTTCCGGCTTATATACAGGATGGGTCGTTCCTCACCCTCTATAGTTTGGGATAGCACGGCTCCCAGCCCTACTCCTGAAGCATCTGTTTGCAATATGAAGGGTTGTTGGAAGTCAGGCGTATGGATGACTGGTTTATGGCATAGGGCATTTCTTAGGTATTCAAAGGCTTTCAATCGTTCCTCTGTTGGTTCTATTGTCTTCCCCTGGTTCTTCTTTAATAAATCTGACAAAGGGGCTGCTCTAGTAGAGAAATGGGGAATGAAGCGGCGATAATAACCTATGAATCCCAAAAAGGCTTTTATGTCCTTTTGGGTTTTTGGGAACGTCATCTTTTGGACAGCTTCCACTTTTCTTTCCTGTGGGAAGGTTTTCCCTCCCCCGACCACATATCCTAGGTATTCGGTAGATGTCTGTGCTAAGTAACATTTCTTTGGGTGAGCCCTGCTTTTTTAAGGGAGTCACAGACTTTTCTTACGACCCAGACTTTCTTACGATCCTCCCAATTCGCACTGAAGATGACGATGTCGTCTAAGTAGGCTCCTGCCATGCCCGCGTGTTTTCTTAATAATCGGTCCATCAGCCTCTGGAAAGTGGCGGGGGCCCCATGGAGGCCAAAAGGCATTACTGGTAGGGGTTGAGAAGGCCGTCTTCTTCCAGTCGGTTCGTCTCAGAGGTATTTGCCAGTATCCCTTCGTTAGGTCAAGGGTCGTAATGTATGGGCCTTCCCCAGATTCTCTAGCAGATCATCTACCCTATGCATAGGGTAGGCATTGAATGTGGATACATTGTTCAACCGTCTAAAATCTATGCAGAATCGTGTTGACCCGTCTGGCTTGGGGACGAGTACTATATATAGGGAATGACCAGTCACTATAGGACTCTTCTATGATGTCTGCTTTGAGCATTTCTTGTACCACTTTACTGACGCTGGCCTTTCTTTGTTCCGGTAACCTATAAGGTCGACATCGGATGACAACCCCGGGGGGAGTTTGGATGCAGGGTTCCATCAACGACACCAACCCGGGTTGTATAGAGAAGAAATCTTGATAATGTTCGATCAGCTCTATCAGCGGCTTTTGTTGGCAGTGGGCTAGGTGGGTTGGTGTCCACGGTGGGGGGTACTATGGCAAGGAACATTGAAAAGAGGGGGTGCTGATGGTGAAGACTGTTTGCGAATGTGGGGGTCGGTGATCATGGAAGTATTGTGATTGCAGGGGCTGTATGGGTGAGCATGGAGTGTTGTGCCTGCAG
>JASBQM010531657.1:0-11362 GCA_030264895.1 Desmognathus auriculatus
TCAGGAAGGGTCAAAAAAGGCATGATATACATTAATCGATTAGCAATAGCTTTGGTTAAAATTTTCATGTCTGTGTTAAGCATGGATAGTGGTCTATAGGAATCAAGGCACTCCGGTTCCTTCCCTGGCTTCAGCAATGAGACAATAAGAGCATCTCTAGTTGTGTCAGGAAGTTCTCCTTTATCAAAGGCTTCAAGATATATATCTCTTAAATAGGGAGCTATGTATGTGCAATGTGCTTTGTAAAATTCAGCACCAAGCCCGTCTGGCCCAGGGGCCTTTCCGGGCTGCAGTTCTTTTATAGCTGTTTCAATCTCCTCACAAGTTAATGGATCATTTAACAATTTACGATCAATATCTGAGGCCCAGGCTAGACGGATATCATTCAAATATTCTGCAGCTTCTTCTTCTAGGACGGGTATAGGGTTCCTATATATGTCTTCATAATAGTGTTTAAACTCCCCTAATATTGTATTCGTATCTTTTAAGGTTTGACCTTGTCTATCAATTATTTGTGTAATTGTAGGGGGGCTACTGTGTTGTCTAACCAATCTAGCTAGATATCTACCCGGCCTAGAGCCTTCGCTGTATCGTCTAGCATTTTGTTCCTTATATAAATAATCCAATTCTCTTTTAGCCACAGCGTCATAGTCTAATAATAGTTTAGTATATTCTATTCTGGTTTCATGTGATTCTGATTCTACTAGTTTACTTGTGAGCACGTTAAGTTTGTTTTCCAATGTTGTGAGTTCTTGTCTAATAGCTTTTAAGATACTGCCTTCCAATGACATTGCTACTCCTCTCATTACACATTTACATGCATCCCACAAAGTTGCACCAGACTGCACCGTTCCTACATTATTCTCAAAATATTCCTTTAGCGCTTTTTCCATTTCCACCCTAAACACAGGGTCGTTATAAGATCTAGGTTTGTTACGCCATATATACGTATTGCCAAACACATTACGCATATTACATTCCAATATAACTGGAGAGTGGTCAGACCATGTTCGTGGGCATATGTTTACATTTGATACACATCCATACAACCTGCTATCCAATATAAAACCGTCTATTCTAGTATGCAAATCATGTACCGTAGTATAGTGCGTATATTCTCTCTCACCTGGATGCCAAAGCCTCCATGCATCTACCATATCATACAAGCTCATTTGTTCTAACCAACAGCGTGCTGCCTTAGGAGTGGCCTTGTTCATACCTTTCGATCTATCTTTTGTATCATCTAGAGTAGTGTTAAAGTCACCGCCTATACACCAGTGATGGTCAGGATATGTCATACATTGTGCAAGTAGTGCAGTTATAAAATCTGGATCATCGATGTTAGGAGCATAGCAGTTACAAAAGAGTATATTTGTACCATTAATTTCGCCCGCAAGCATCACCCATCTGCCTGCAGCATCTGCTTTCACATCGTGTATTCTTAGGGGGAGATGTTTCCGTGTGAGTATAACTACACCTCTAGCATATCTCGAGTATGCTGCACCTCCTCTAGGTCCCGACCACCTTGGCAACATAGACCTGTGTATTTCTTTCAATAGATGCGTTTCCTGCAACATTAAGATATCCACATTCTGTCGTTCCGCATACCTTCCTATTTTCCTAATTTTCATAGGACAATTCAGGCCTCTAACATTCCAAGTCATTATTCGCAGCTTTTCTAAACATCTATTGTTCATTGATTTCGCTTTCGAAACAAGCTTTCTCCGATCACACCTCGACCATCACATTTCCATTTATTCTCCGTCTCATAAGTCCCACCTTCAATACCTCTCCCGAGATTTTCGACCAAAAAACTAATCAAAACCAAAAATATATACAAATATAAAAAAAACTCCCTATTCCCTCCCACACTAGATGGATCCCCAACTTACATCCAGTGAAACCCAATCTTCCGTTCATCTTCAAAACCACATTCACTCTCTAATCTAAACTAAAAAACAAAACAAAAATAAAACTATCACTCACTCCTATAAGCAATCGCTTAGGGGGGAGACTGTCGCCTGGCGCGCACTCAGTGTTGCATAATCTCTTTGTTTAAATAAAGCGCCTGCATCTGGCCAGCAGAGGGAGCCACTGGCACATCTTTTACATTGTTACCAAAATAAAGTTCAGTTCTCGCCATTTTGTTCCACGTCATCCAGTAGTAGCAAGTATTATTTGCGAGCCTGTCGCCTCTGAAGATCCCTCTTCAGCCGCCGGGTCGCGCTGTTCCGCCTGTTCCCCCGTTCTCACTCTCTGTCGCCTGTTATTAGCCCTCGATGGCCTAGGTGGTCTACGTTGCAGTTCTCCGATGTTATCCATAACAAAGGTTTCAGCGGCAGTCTGATTGTCGAATATCCAGGTCTTTTCATTCCAGATCACACGTAGCCTTGCTGGATACATCATCGAATACTGTACCCCATTATTACGAAGCGTGTCTTTCACATCCAGAAAAGCCCGCCGTGCATTTTGTACAGCCAGAGTAAAATCGGGGTATATCGAAATTCTAGATCCTTTATATGTCAGGTCACCCTTCTCACGTGCTATCCTTAGTATTGCGTCGCGATCTCTATAATTCAACAGTTTAAGGATTACTGGGCGAGGAGGAGCTCCCACTAGGGGTCTTGATGCGGGCGATCTGTGAGCCCTCTCGATGACAAACATGGGGGAGAGACCATCATCCCCAATAAGTGCACGGATGATTTCCTCCACTAGGGGCTCCAGTGGTCTAGCTGTGTAGCTCTCATCCAGCCCAAGTATACGTAGATTGTTCCTTCGTGAACGTCCCTCTAGATCTTCCTGCTTATTTTTCATTTCGGTGATATGACTTTCGGCTTCTGCTAAACGTCTAGTGAGAGAGTCGACCTTAGATTCAGTATCTCCCAATCTCTGTTCTGTCTGCTGCGTTTTTGTTTTAAGGGAGTCTACCGCTGTTTGTAAACCAGCCAAGCAGGTTCCTTGCACATCGAGTTTATCGTTTATTTGGCCAATTCCCTTTTGGAGCTCTGCAAACATGCATTGTATTTTTCCTTCCAATGAAGGGTCATCTTTCTCGGGTTCTGGAGTCTGGGAGGTGGCACCCTGGTCTCCCGTCAGCCTGTAGTTGTCCAGCGTGGACTGCTTCTTCGCGTCTTTCTTCCCCATGATGCAACTGGGCAGCAGAGCGTGTTCAAAAATGGCACTGTGCACGTGCCTGCTGCGATCCAAGTCGCGCCTTTCAATATAAACGTGTCGCCAACACTTTATTTCTTTGCTCGATTATTAAAAGAATGCTGACGGGCAGGGGCCTCTTTCAAATGTGACGGAGAATATGGCGGCGTAGGGTCCCACTCGTCTCAGGCTTCACGGCAGCTTACTGGGAGAAATATATGTTCGGCGATTCTTTATTCGAGGCATGGGGGGGAGGCCACAATCTTTAGCCCCCTGCCAGGGCTCAGTCAGGGATATGTTTAGCTCCAGGAGCTCAAGGGGTCCCCAGGGCCAAGCGCCAGCCGTATGGCAGCTCGCCGACGCCCCAAGGAGTCCCCAGGCCGAGGCGCCCACGAGCCCCGAAAACACCCCGCCCCGCACGAGTCCGCCAAGGACCCGAGCCCTTCAGCCCGAGCCCTCCGCCGACCCCCGCAGGGACCAGATGAACCGAGGTCCCGCGAGCCCCCCCGGGCCTCGGATCTAGTATTATAGCCCCGGCAGGGTCCCCCGTTCACACCCCCTCACCTCTCTCGGCAGCCATTGGTGATGAGGCCTACCGCATGGAGGGCCAAGTCGGGATTACAATCGCCTTTCTCCAAAAAAAACACATCTCTGTGTGCAGCAGGGTTTCAGGATTCTGAATATCTAATTTTTTTTTTTTTTAAATATTTTTATTGGTTTTCTGGCATGTTATATATACATTTTACATCATTACCATCTATTCTTTACAATGCTAGCTTTACATATTAACATTTTATCAATCATATAACAATACCAAAATTACCATTTGTCCGTTCTTGTCTTCATACATCAACAAACTTCTCGTTAAATTTATCTACTTTTAACCATAAAACTAGGTCCTAACTTGTCACTCTCAGAGCTAGTTCTCTCATGGAAATATCACGTCCCACATAGGGGCAGTATGGTCATGGTATTTTCTATTTTGTTCACCTCTGCACATGTGTATTCTAACATATCTCAGGTGTAGGTAACTTTGATAGTACCTCTCATCCATTGGTAGTTACCGTCATTTTATAAGTTATTTCTGCAGGGTAAACCTCAAACTTACTTCATTCTGAGCTTACATTCTGAGCGTACCAATAATTTAATATCGGGGCCCAAAAATCCTTTGGGGTACAACTATAGTTATGCATATCCCAGTATTCTTTTTCTAGGTCATGGTGTCTCAGTAAAGTATTCTTCCAATACGGAATATTAGGGCAGTTTTTCGACAACCATTTTTCTACAATAGACTTTTTAGCTGCGGCAGTGATCATATAAAACAGTTTCAATTGTAAACCTTTGAACTGTACCGCTACCCCCAATAACCAAAGCTTAGCATCCATTTTAATCTCGCCACCTAGTATGTGTTGTGCTTCCGTTTTCACCTCCTCCCAAAAATTTTGTATCATGGGGCATTCCCATAGCAAGTGTATAAAAGAGGCATCCGTCATCATACATTTGGGGCACTCAGTGTTTCTGTCTGGGTAATATGTCGCTAGTCGTATAGGCGAATAATATGTTCTATGTAGTATTTTAATTTGAACTAATTTATAGCGGTAATTTGATGCTATTGTTTTCACATGTTGCTTGGCTATTTTCCATTCATCCTCATTAATATTCTCACCAATATCTTTTTCCCAGCAAGATTTTAGTTTCAGCCAATAAGAGACCATGGGTCTAATTGTAAGGGAATAGATTTCGGATACTCTGATAATTTTATCTGTACCTTTGCATAAAAGGGCGACTATGGGGTCATCTTGAGGGATAAAGGGAAAATCAGGCAGCCACTTTCTACATGATTCCCTCGCTCTCATGTATACAAAATATTCACATCCTTCAAATGGGGTAATACTTTCAAAGTCTTGTTGTGCCATATACCATTCATCTATGAACAAATCTTTAGTTCGGTAGAGGCCAGCCCTGGCCAGATACCGCATCCATCTGGGGTCTCTATTTAGTGACAGTTGTGGTACCCACGTAATTTCCAGGTCACCCGCTATTTGTATCGTGGTCTCCACCCAATTGGACATTTTCTTGAACGCAGTCAATGAGCAATCTAAGACTGTACCAGTGTAGGGGTAAGAATAGTGTGTATCTGCAAGCATTCTGTCTCGGGGGTCTTTTCCTTCATTTAAGGCAGTTTCAGCCCACTTATGTGGGCGGGTAAAGCGAGTATCAAACCAACGTGCCACAAAAAAGGTTTGCGCTGCACAGTAATAACGTTCCATGTCAGGCAGGGCTAGGCCGCCTTCATGTAGTGGTTGTACCAAAATATCATGTGCTATTCTAGCTTGCTTATTAGCCCATACAATCTGCAATATGTGTGTTCTCAATCGCTTAAAAAATTGCCGAGGGGGAATTATTGGTACATTAAGAAATATATATAAACATTTTGGAAGGATTATCATTTTAATCAGGCTAATCCTGCCCATTGTATCTATAGGCAGGTTTTTCCATTTGTGTGCTAGGGTTGCGATCTCTTCCAATAGCTTTACATAATTCTTCTCATACACTTGCTTTTTATCTCGTGTAAAATATATCCCTAGATATTTAATGCCGTCTTCTTTCCAGACTAATGGGCAGGTAGTTTCAGGCCGCCAATCTACGTCATTCAAAGGAGTCAGGACAGATTTAGCCCAGTTTGTGTTTATCCCCGAAATGTTGTTAAATAGTTCAATTTCCTGCAATATACCTGCAATATTATCTGCGGGGTTTTGGACATAAATCAAAATATCATCTGCATATAGAGATGTTGTTATCCTAGCGTTCGGTAACACCACGCCTGCGTTCGTGTGTTTCTGACGTAGCTTGCAAGCAAATGGTTCAACTGCTATTGCAAATAATAGGGGGGATAAAGGGCATCCCTGCCGCACTCCGCGTTTAATCTGAAATTTATCTGAACAGTTATTATTTACCTGCACAATTGCATTGGGTTCAAAGTACAAAGTATTGATCATGCCTTTTATGATGCTGCCCAGTCCCATATTGTCGAGTGTTGAGTAAAGGAATTCCCACTTAATTGTATCGAAAGCTTTTTGGAAGTCTAGTGATGCTATCACAGTCTCCTCTTTGTTTTTTACTGCGTCAGACATGGCAAACAATAAGCGAAGATTATCCGTAGTGGCTCTGCCAGGGACGAAGCCAGCCTGGTCGGGCAAGGTCAAGAAGGGCATCATATATAATAATCTATTAGCTATCGTTTTTGACAAAATTTTAAAATCTGTATTTAACAGAGACAGTGGACGGTAGGAGTCCAAGAGTTCCGGGGATTTACCAGGTTTCAATAGTGATATTATGACAGCATCTTTCATAGAGTCAGGCAATGATCCATTCTCAAATGCTTCGGTGTATATATCCCGGAGATATGGGGCTAAGAAGATCTTGTGCGCCTTATAAAATTCCACGCTAAAGCCGTCTGGACCAGGGGCCTTACCTAATTGCAGTCCATCTATGGCTTCAATTATTTCCTCAGCAGTAAGAGGGGCATTAAGCAGTTTGCGGTCTATATCAGATGCCCATGCTAATCGAATGTCTGCTAGATAATTGTTAACTGCCTCTTCGCTAATAGGGGAGATGTCGTTGTATAAGTTTTCATAATATGTTTTAAAGGTTTGTGTAATATTAGATGTTACTTTTACAAGTTGTCCTGCAGGGGAATAAATTTGGGTAATCACGGGAGGACTCCTATACTGTCTCACTACTCTAGCCAGATATCTGCCTGGTCGTGACCCCTCAGTATATCTTCTAGCTTCCGTCTCTTTGTATAAATAGTTCAGCTCTCGCTGAGCAGTTTCATCGTATTTTAGCATGGTCTCGGTGTATTTTGCCCTATCCTTACCACTTTCTTTTATTTGGAGCTTAGAGGAGAGTTCGTGTAACAGTATTTCCAAATCAGCCAGTTCTTTCCTGATTGTCTTGAGAATACTATTCTCCAGGGACATGGCAACCCCTCTCATAACACACTTGCATGCGTCCCATAAAACTGCTCCAGAGTCGACCGTACCTTTATTATTATCAAAATATTCTGTAAGTGCTTTCTCCATAGCAGTTTTAAAAACTGGGTCTTTGTATGATCGGGGTTTATTACGCCACAAATAACTTCTATTATTTGCTCTGTTCAGCATGCATTCCATTACAACTGGGGAGTGGTCTGACCATGTTCTGGGGAGTATAAACACGTCTGATACACAGCTATATAATCGTTTATCAACAAAAAAGGTATCCAACCTGGTGTGCAGGTCATGTACTGTGGTGTAATGTGTGTATTCCCTTTTGCCTTGGTTCCATACCCTCCAAACATCTACCACATCGTACACGTCTATTTGTTCTAACCAGGTTTTAGCAGACTTAGGATTTACTTTGTTCACGCCTTTGGATCTATCATTCTTGTCATCTAGCGTGGTATTCAGGTCTCCACCCATACACCAATGATGTTCCGGGAAATTCATGCAGTTTTCAAACAGTGTGGTCACAAACTGTGAGTCTTCTATATTGGGAGCGTAAAAGGAACAAAACAGCACATTCACTCCTTCTAGTTCCCCAGCTAACATCGCCCATCTGCCATTTTGATCTGTTTGTACATCATGTACCCGCAGGGGAAGGTGAGAACGTGTAAGTATTACCACACCCCTAGAGTAATTAGAGTATGAAGCAGAGCTACGGGGACCGGCCCATTTTGGTAGCATGGATCTATGTAACTCTTTACTTAGATGGGTTTCTTGTAACATTAAAACATCGATACCATGTCTTTCAGCGTAGCTACCTATTTTCCTAATTTTCTTTGCACAATTAAGTCCACGCACATTCCATGACATTATACGTAACTTATTCAGTCTTGACGTCATTATTCAGCTATGTGCAAATCTGTTTTGTCCACATTGCAGAGGGACTTAACCCTGTCTGTAGGTTTCCCATTCTTATTTTATCTCCAAAATTGCTTCGAGTGTGACCATTGACCCTTACCAACTTTTCAAAACAAATCTTAATCATACTATTAATCAATTCCCAATTAAATAGCTTCCCACCCACACCAGATGCCACCCCCAACTTACATCTAGTTGTACCCGTTCCTGCACACATAACCATTCTAAACTTTAACTATCTCTTTCACACCAGCAAACGCTTGAGGGGGGCTTCCGCTTGGCGCGCAACGTAGGATCATACGGACATTATATATAGGGCTTCCTTCATCAGAGGGACCGCACTGTTATTGTGCAGATCTGTCCCCGTTTTCACACACAGGCAGTATCATATCACAAAGCAATATTACTCATGACAATAGTCACGGATGTTTCAAAAGAATGATCAACTGTCTGCAGTAGTGGGCGGATCTTCATTAAGTTCAGGTGGCAACTGCGAGAGTTTCCCTTTGTTTCCAAACCGTCTTCGTCCAACCTTGTCTTTCGGAGGCCTCTGCGGTCTACGGGTTATCTCACCAATGTTTTCAGAGACGAAAGCTTCAGCAGCGGAGTGGGAGTCAAACAGCCATGGTTTGTCGTTCCATATTATTCTGAGTTTGGCAGGGTAGAGCATTGAATACTTTACATTATTATTTCTTAACGTGTCTTTCACGTCTAGGAAGTATCTTCTAGCATCCTGTACCGCAGGGGTGAAGTCCGGATATATTGATATCTTGGAGGTTTGATATTGGAGATCCCCCTTCTCACGGGCAAGTCGAAGGATGGTATCCCGGTCTCTGTAATTCAATAGGCGCAATATTATGGGTCTAGGTGGCGCTCCTGGTATTGGTTTAGCAGACAATGTCCTATGTGCTCTTTCCACTACAAAAAGACGTGATAAGTTTTCTTCTCCGATCAGTTCCTTTAGCAGCTCCTCTATGAAAGGTTCCATTGGTCTCGCATTATATGATTCTGCCAATCCGACTATGCGGAGGTTGTTTCTCCTTGAACGTCCCTCCAAGTCTTCCTGCTTAGCCAGGCAATGCGCCATTTTGTTCTCCGTTTCTTTTACTCTGGGTTCTAGGCTTGTCATATTGCTGGCAATGTTATCCACTTTGTTTTCTGTTTGTTGGGTCTTGTTTTTGAGTGTGTCTATGGCACACTGTAGACCAGCTATGGTGTTACTTTGGTCGTCCAACTTATCATTAATGGACCTGATGCCCTTTTGTAGTTCAGCAAACATTGCTTGCACGGATTGGTCTGGCTGAGGGACCACTGGATCAGTTAGGGAGTTAGATGAGTCTGAGGTTTGTCCTCCCGGTGTAGTAAACTTCTCCATTGTGCTTTGCCGTTTATTGTCTTTCTTCCCCATGTCTGGGTAAACAGGGGAACGGGGATTAGCCAGTTATTCAATTCCCTTCTGCAAATACCTTTTTGCTCCCCTCCTTTAACTGTGCATACTATGCCTTTCTATGCCGCAAAGGTTATTTAAGGACGAATCAAAATAAACAAATAAAAACAGTTCCCAGTGAGCTCTGTTTTACAAAAAGAACGTCCTGCTGTCAGAAAAAGACACAGGGCGAGTACCACTTTACAGCTCACTCCGCAGCAAGTTGTACCCGGCATCCAGCGTGGGCGGCAGCACGGGGTGCCCAGAGCCGAGAGCGCAGGCAGGTGCAGTTCCCACACAAGTCCATCATCACAGTGCCGGCTCCCAGACGCTCAGCCCAACCCGCACCGACCCGCCATGTGCCACATCTTATCATCCAGAGCCAGCCAGGGGGTCCCGCAACTCGGCCAGCAACGTGCCCCACCACCAGGTCGTAGGCCAGCCGGCGGCCGCGCCGCAAGCACAACACCCCAGCGCAGCACCACGATGCCAATGTGCCGCTCCACGGTTTGCTCCACAGGTCCTGTCTAGCGGGGCGGCGTGTGATCTCAGCCGCCCCGTGTCAGTCTATCCCTTGCAGCACCTTGCTTCAGCTGCTTCACGGCCGCAACGCTCCGATCCCTCCAGACCCCATTCAATATGGCGGCCGTGCGACAGGCACAGTACTCCGGAGCCGTCCAGCGGAGCACACTCACCGCGTCTCGCACCCGCTCACCTCACCTCCCGACCACCAGTTCTTTTTCAGCGGGGCTGCCTGCGATCCCGGCTGCCCCGCAGCAAATGTTCCTCCGCAGTGCCTCTCCCCAGTCTCCTCGCGGTCGCCGTGCCCCGCTCCGACTCCACCTCACAGCCGGGCGGAGCACTCAGCCACAGATCTCGGCGGTCCGTGCACCGATCGGGATCAGGTTCAGCCCGCTCGGCTCAGGGGGCACTCCGCTTGCCAGATCCTCAAACCAATTAGGAGTTTACGCAGTCCCTCCGCTCAGGGGCCCGGACACAGTTCGCGCCGTCACGGGAGCCCTAGAAGGAAGCCGCCATCTTGCGCGTGCTCCACAGCGCCCCCCCCGACTGGGGGAGCAGTTTACCTTATCGTCTTGATAGCTGATCGTCAGGTTAAGAGTCTTCCTCTTCCTCTTTTACCACCTCTTAACAGCCTCTTTAACACCCGTGATCGTCCTTAGAAGTCAGTCCTTCGAAAGTCTGACCGCCTACGGGCTGGACGCCCTGTCCGCCTGGCTTAAATACCGCCTACGTTTCCTCCCGGCCTCCTGTCGGTCTCCTCCCCCTTACTCCCATCCACCAATGCAGTTACTATTTGGCCCTTGGGGCCCTCCCATCGCCTTAGGCTGCAACCATCCCAGCCCCAGAGCCCTAGGTCAGCCCGTGCATGCGTGCGAGCCCACTTATCCAGCATGTGGCTCGGTCCAAGATTCAGATTCGGCCCTTTTCCGTGGTGGGCCCTCAGGTCTGCGCAGCCCCTGCTCTCAGTAAGCGAGTTAGTGAGTCAGTAGAAAATATATCCATAATTAGTGCTCCCAAAAGGCTGTTTACATATTAAAAACAAAAACTCTAAAATTTAGTTCCTAAGAAAATGAAAGCATTCTTATCTTGCAGTCACATTGAACATGTCATTGGGAGATGAAAGTCTATTTATTTGAAATTATTTTAGTTGTCAATTTGGCGGGTCTTTTGACTGAAAGTCTGTTACGAGGGAGAAGGAGGGCTGTTTGTTGCAGTCATTGGGTCTAGTATATAAATTAAAGTCTGCACTCCCTAAAAATAGCATATCACAGGTCTTAGATTTGAATAAAGCTAAAACTAGGAGGCAGATTAAGTATTTGGTTAAATTGAGGGATTACGCTAATTTAGAAATTTTAAGAAA